>JAXCGZ010011910.1:0-54346 GCA_037179515.1 Halocaridina rubra
ACTCTCCAACATTCTATTCTACCCAACCCCCCGCACTCTCTTTGTCCCAGCCAGCTAGGGAGGGGCACTTTACACAGTTATTAAAAGTAAATAAACCAACAGATGTACAAACAATGATGAGCCCTTAATAATAATAATAATGATGATGATGATAATAATTCCACAATCATCATCAAAGGAAAATTATTGTTGCCAATGATAATAATAATAATAATAATTATAATAATAATAATAATAATAATAATAATAAGATCTAAGCAGAATTATTGGAATAGACATCATGAGAGTAATGCAGAGGTATATTAAAACCCAGCAGAGAGGTGGATATTCATTACACATCTTTTATAATCCCTTCACATCTGACAGGTCATTACACTCTCCATCTCTGTTTCTCTTTACAACCTGATAAAGTCTGCTTTATTTTATCATTTTTGGCACAACCTGGTGTAAAAAAAAAAAAAAAAAAAAAAAAAAAAAAAAAAAAAAAAAAAAAAGCGAACCAATAAACGCGAATAACTGGGGTAACACTGGATATATATATACTGTGTATATATATATATATATATATATATATATATATATATATATATATATATATATATATATATATATATATATATATATATATATATACACACAGTGATCCTTCGTTGTATTGCGTTTTTTGGCTCGTGTTTTCACTGTACCACGATTTTTTTTGGCATTTTTTTTTTTTTATGTATATGCAAAAATATTAAAATATTAAAAAAAAAAATTTCAGTATTTTCATTTTTTTTAATTGAAAAAAACATTTCATTATCTAATTGATAAAAAAAAATTTATTTCCCAGCCTACGAGTAATAAAACAGTAAAAAGTAGTAAAAAACATAAATTTAGATATACGTATATAACTCACAGTATTGCATCATGTAAAAGTGTCCGATTGTCCGATAGCGTACAATGTACTGGGGTCGCAGCTACGTGACCTAGCATATATATTTATATTTCCAGTAGTTTCATTGTTTTATTGATAAAAAAATGTATTTCATAGCCTAAGAATAATAAAACAGTAAAAAAGAGTAAAAAACATAAATACTAACAGTATTGCAACATGTAAAATACGATACCGCTATCAGCGTTTCGGACAAAGGCTTGCAACTACGTGAGATAGTGTCCGATAGCGTTCAATGTATTGGGGTCGCACCTGCGTGAGCTAGCATATATATTAAAATTTCCAGTAGTTTCATGATTTTATTGATAAAAAAACTTATTTCTTAGCCTAAGAATAATAATACATTAAAAAATAGTATAAAACATATATACTAACAGTATTGCAACATGTAAAATACGATACCACTATCAGCGTTTCGGACAAAGGCTTCCACCATCTTCCATTGTCTCGCCTCACTCGTTCAGTCTAACTCACATGTGTGCCATTCACATTGTGCTTATTAATACGTTTTGCTTGTGATTTTTTTACTCACTTATTTTAACCTTTGCAATGCTTCCCAAGCATCCTTCATCTTCTAAGGCTTCTTGTAGTGAGCCTAAGCGGCAAAGGAAAATGTTAACCATAACAGATAAGGTAAGTTTACCTATCGCGTACATATAAATTTACGTTGCATGCTGTTATTTATAAAGTAAAGGGTGGTTTTTTAACAGTGCAGAGAGGGTTTATACAGTAAACATAAAAATAATTGTAAAACACCTATGTACATGAGTATGTCATATAAATTTACACTTGCATGCTGTTATTTATGAAGGAAAGGGTGGTTTGCTAACAGTATAGGGAGGGTTTATACAGTTTATACGGTGTAAATGTAAAAATAAATTAAAATATCTATGTACATATAGGCTGATCCTACTCCGGGATTTTCCTGTCTCGCGCCAGGTCCCGGAACCGAACCTTCGCGATAATTGAAGGAACACTGTGTATATATATATATATATATATATATATATATATATATATATATATATATATATATATATATATATATATATATATATATATATATATATATATATATATATATATATATATATATACAGTGATCTCCCCATTATCACGGGAGTTCGGTTCCGGGACCCGGCGCGAAACAGGAAAATCGCGGAGTAGGATCAGCCTATATGTACATCGATATTTTAATTTATTTTTACGTTTACACCGTATAAACTGTATAAACCCTCCCCGTACTGTTAACAAACCACCCTTTACTTCATAAATAACAGCATGCAAGCGTAAATTTATATGACATACTCATGTACATTGGTATTTTACAATTATTTTTGCGTTTACTGTATACTGTAAACTCTCCCTGCACTGTTAAAAAACCACCCTTTGCTTTATAAATAACAGCATGCAACGTAAATTTATATTTACGTGATAGGTAAACTTACCTTATCTGTTATGGTTAACATTTTCCTTTGCCGCTTAGGCTCACTACAAGAAGTCTTAGAAGATGAAGGATGCTTGGGAGGCATTGCAAAGGTAAAAATATGCGAGTAAAAAAAATCACAAGCAAAACGTATTAATAAGCACAACGTGAACGGTGCACACGAGTGAGGCGAGACAATGGAAAATGGTGGAAGCCTTTGTCCGAAATGCTGATAGCGGTATCATATTTTACATGTTGCAATACTGTTAGTATTTATGTTTTTTATTATTTTTTACTGTTTTATTATTCTTAGGCTAAGAAATACGTTTTTTTATCAATAAAATCATGAATTTACTGGAAATATAAATATATATGCTGGCTCACGTAGCCGCGACCCCAATACATTGTGCGCTATCGGACACAAGCAAAACGTTTAATAAGCACAACGTGAACGGCGCACACGTGAGTTAGACTGAACGAGCCTTTGTCCGAAACGCTGATAGTGGTATCGTATTTTATATGTTGCAATACTGTTAGTAATTATGTTTTTTACTATTTTTTCTGTTTTATTATTCTTAGGCTAAGAAATACGTTTTTTTATCAATAAAATCATGAAACTATTGGAAATATAAATATATATGCTAGCTCAGGTAGCTGCGACCCCAATACATTGTACGCTATCGGACACTATTTTGCATGATGCAATACTGTGAGTTATACTGTACGTACGTATATCTAAATTTATGTTTTCTACTATTTTTTACTGTTTTATTATTCGTAGGCAGGGAAATAAATTTTTTTTATCTATTAGATAATGAAATATGTTTTTTTTTTAATAAAAAAATTAATATACTCAGAATTTTTATTTTTTTAATATTTTAATATTTTTGCATATACCCAAAAAATAAAATAATAATTTGCCAAAAAAAAACCGTTGTACAGTGAAAACTCGAACCAAGAAGCGCGATCCTGCGGGGGATCACTATATATATATTCTGTGCTTCCTCGTTTATCGCGGGGGTTCGGTTCTAGGACCAG
Source organism: Halocaridina rubra (assembly GCA_037179515.1). Lineage (NCBI taxonomy): Eukaryota > Metazoa > Arthropoda > Malacostraca > Decapoda > Atyidae > Halocaridina > Halocaridina rubra. The sequence continues at coordinate 3,396 of JAXCGZ010011910.1, forward strand.
TCGCGAAAGGTGAAAATCCGCTAAGTAGGAGCACCATATTTATTACAGGTATTTTACATTTATTTTTACCTTTACTATATAAACCCTCCTTGCACTGTTAACAACTCACCCTTTACTTTATTAAGAATAATGTTTAGAATCAAGAAATATTGATAATACTCTAAGCTTGAAAATTATATAAACCCCAAATAGGGTGAGTAAATAAATATATTATGAGTAAGATGTTGTGCCTAAATAGTGATAAGCATCAGCTGATACGGAAGCAGCAAAATGTTGTGATTAGAGGTTCGTTCTCCCATATCCTCCTCCTCTTCTACCATTTAATGCGATCGAATATATTGAAAAGAATTGAAAAAAAGCATTAAGAACAAACAGCAAACAAACTATCGATATAATATCGTCAGGGAAATAGGGTACGAGGGTATATCAGCTGGTATGGAAGTGCCAAAACGTTTGCATATAGAGGTTCGTTCTCCCGCATCCTCCTCCTCTTCTACCCTTTAATGCGGCCAAATATTTTGAAGAGAATTGAAAAAAAGCATTATGAACAAACAGCAAACAAACTTTCGATATAATATCATCAGGGAAATAGCGTGTAGAGAATATATATATTTCATTTAAGTTCCCCATGTACAGTACAATATACGTTTTGTTTGTAATGAATTGCATACTTTTCTTTTTGTCTCAGCTGATATTGTTTACGTTAAGATTTCGTGCAGTATGGTTGATATGTAAAGGAGATTGAATAATGTTTAGAACCAAATAATATTGATAATTCTATAATCTTGAAAATTAGATAAACCCCAAATAGGGTGAGTGAATAAATATTTTATGAGTAAGATATTGTGCCTGAATAGTGATAAGCCCAGGTCAGGTCGCAGGTAGCAGATTACCCCGAAAATTGAGTACCACATTCCAAGGTTTATCACAAGATAAGATCAATACATTAAATTCTCTCACAGGAAAGAACAGCAGTCCGTCAGTTCATATAAATTTGGATGAGGAATATAACAATTTTGTCATGACTCTTAAGAATAGTCAGAGAGACTATATTCCCATGAAACATTGCAGATCAAGAAAAAATGACCCTAAATGGATGAACAATAGAATAAAGAATCTTATAGGTATTAAAAGAGGAATATACAGGAAACTAAAAAGAGGTGAAGAGCAGGTGAGGCAGCAATATATACAGTTAAACAGGGAAGTTAAAAAGATAGTTAGAGAGTCGAAAAAAAAATACGAAGTTAGAATAGCAGGAGAAGCTAAAGAAAATCCTAAAGGGTTTTATCAACATTATTAAACAAAATTTAAGGAAAAAGTCGGACCAATTGAAGTAGCCAATGGCCATATCACAGATGACGATAAAGTGATGTGTACATGTTTAAATTATTATTTCTTATCTGTATTTACCAATGAAAACTTGGAAAATATTCCAGAAGTAGAAGCCATTTACAGAGACAGTCCCGATAGTATACTTAGTTCAATAAATATTACGAGAGAGGAGGTAATAAAAGAAATAGATAAATTAAAGGCTCATAAATCTCCGGGACCTGATGGAATATATGCTAGAATATTAAAGGAATGCAAGGAAGAGCTTAGTTGTCCACTAACTGCATTATTTAATAATTCAATAAAATTAGGATCGGTACCCATGGAGTGGAAATTGGCAGATGTGGTACCAATATTTAAAAAAGGAGAACGAGTTAAAAAGAATAATTATAGGCCGGTAAGTTTAACGTCAACAGTGGGTAAGATTCTAGAATCCATAATTGCAAATAAAATAAGGGCACATCTAGAATTACAAAGACTGATAAAACTTTCACAACACGGGTTTCTTAGGGGTTTTTCGTGCCTTACAAACTTACTGTCTTTTTCTTCAGAAGTTTACGAGGCAGTAGATTGTGGCAAAGAATATGATACAATATATCTAGATTTTAGCAAAGCTTTTGATAGAGTTCCTCACAAAAGACTAGTTAGAAAGCTTGACGCTCATGGTATAGGAGGAGCTGTCCTCAGATGGGTCAAACAATGGTTAAAAGACAGAAAACAGAGAGTTTGCATATATGGAGAGAAATCGGAGTGGGGCTCGGTTACTAGCGGGGTACCACAAGGCTCGGTACTGGGTCCCCTATTATTCATCGTATATCTAAATGATCTGGATTCGGATATCAGTAGTAACCTAAGTAAATTCGCAGACGACACTAAAATAGGTAGAATTATAAATGGAAAAGAAGACATTCATGCTTTACAGGAAGATCTAAATAGATTATCTGAATGGTCGGACAAATGGCAAATGGAATTTAATGTTGAAAAATGTAAAGTAGTTAAAATGGGTACTATAAAAGACAGTACTAGTTATAAGCTAAATAACCATGAAATCATGAGTTCTCAGTGTGAAAGGGATTTGGGAGTTCTTGTGAGTAGTAATCTTAAGCCAAGAGAGCAATGCACAGCAGTCAGAAATAAAGCAAACAGAATTTTAGGATTTATCTCAAGAAGTGTTAGCAATAGGACGGAAAAAGTTATTTTGCAGCTCTACCTTGCATTAATTAGGCCCCATTTAGATTATGCTGTGCAATTCTGGTCACCCTATTATAGGATGGAATTTGAATCCTTGGAGAGAGTGCAGCGAAGAATGACCTAGATGATACACAATATCAGAAATCTACCATATGAGGACAGATTAAAAAAACTTAATCTACATTCTCTAGAGAGGCGAAGATTTAAGGGGGATATGATTGAAGTGTATAAATGGTTTAAAGGGATTAACAAGGGAGTTATTAATAAAGTTTTAAAAATTCATGATCAAACCAGAACTCGTAATAATGGATTTCAGCTTGATAAATTTAGGTTCAGAAGGGAAATTGGTAAAAATTGGTTTGGTAATAGAGTAGCTGATGCATGGAACAGGCCTCCTAGTAGGATAGTAAATGCCAATACCTTAGACACCTTCAAATGTAGATTAGATAGGCATATGACAGAGGTAGGGTGGGTATGAATAGGTTAGTGCTTATTAGAAAAATCATAGAAAGAAAAATAGAATAAATAAGTAGAGTAGAATAGAATAGGTTAAACATGCTGAAAATACCATTCAAAAATGGAGCTGCCTCGTGTGTGCCAGTAGGCATGTTGCAGTGTCCCCTATTCTTATGTTCTTATGTTCTTAGAAGCATCAGCTGATACAGAAGTGGCAAAACGTTTTGATTAGTGGTTCGTTCTCCCGCATCCTCCTCCTCTTCTACTGCTTAATGCAATCGAATATTATGAAGAGAATTGAAAAAAGTATTAAGAACAAACAGCAAATAAACTTGCGATATAATATCGTCAGGGAAATAGCGTGCGAGGGTGCATCAGCTGATACGGAGGTGGCAGAACGTTTGCATCCTCGTGCTCAAAAATGGCATCTACTGTAATCTCTCACTTTATCGCAAGTCACCTACCTCGAATTCAGTGCATCGTAGATTTTTTTGGGGAGGAGGAAAAAACAAAAATTATGACTGTTACACCAGGACGGGCCAAAAAATAATAGAATAAAACAGCCTTTATCGGGCCTGGGCACGAAGAATACATAAAATAAAGAGAAACAGAGATGGAGAGTGTAATGACCTGTCAGATGTAAAGGGATTATAAAAGATGTGTAATGAATATCCAAGAATATTCAGTGTAGCTGGTGCCATGAGCCAACCTACTACTGGATGCACGTTGTTTATTTTATATCGCAGATATTCTGTGTATATATTATTTTTGAGCTCGAGGATGCAAACGTTTGCCGCCTCCGTATCAGCTGATGCACCCTTGCACGCTTTTTCCCTGATGATATTATATCGAAAGTTTGTATGCTGTTTGTTCTTAATGCTTTTTTTCAATTTTCTTCATAATATTCGATCGCATTAAGCGGTAGAATAGGAGGATGCGGGAGAACAAACCTCTACCCAAAACATTTTTCTGCTTCCGTATCAGCTGATGCTTATCGCTATTCAGGCACAATATCTTACTCTTAAAATATTTATTTACTCACCCTATTTGGGGTTTATCTAATTTTCAAGACTATAGTATTATTAATATTCCTTGGTTCTAAACATTTTTCTATCTTCTTTACATGCTGCACGAAATCTTAAGGTAAACAAAGTCAGTTAGAGAAAAAGAAAACTATACAGTTCGTTACAAAGAAAACGTATATTGTACTGTACATGGAAACCTTAAATTGAACATATATATATTCCCTGACGATATTATACGAAAGTTTGTTTGCTCTTTGTTCTTAATGCTTCTTTTTAATTCTCTTCATAATATTCGATCGCATTAAGAGGTAGAAGAGGAGGAGGATGTGGGAGAACGAACCTCTATCTGTAAACGTTTTGGCGCTTCCGGATCTGCTGATACACCCTCGCACGCTATTTCCCTGATGATATTATATCGCAAGTTTGGTTTCGTTTGTTCTTAATGCTTTTTTTTTTATTTTCTTCATAATATTCGATCGCATTAAGTGGTAGAAGAGGAGGAGGATGCGGGAGAATGAACCTCTAACCAAAACGTATATTGTACGTTTGTTTGCTTTTTGTTCTTAATGCTCTTTTTCAATCTTCATACTATCACGCTCATATAAATTTACACTTGCGCGCTGTTATTTATAAAGTAATGGGTGGTTTGTTAACAGTGCAGGGAGGGTTTATACAGTAAAGGTAAAAATAAATGTAAAATACCTAAAATAAATATGGTGCTCCTACTTCGCAATTTTTCACCTATCGCGACGGGTCCCAGAACCGAACCCCCATGATAAATGAGGAAGCACTGTATATATATATATATATATATATATATATATATATATATATATATATATATATATATATATATATATATATATATATATATATATATATATATATATACACAGTGTTGCCTCACTTATCGCGGTAGTTCGGTTCCGGGACCCGGCGCAAACCAGGAAATCCGCGAAGTAGGATCCGCCTATATGTACATAGATATTTTAATATATTTTTACGTTTACACTGTATTAACCCTCCCTGCACTGTTAAAAAACACCCTTTACATTATAAATAACAGCAAGGAACGTAAATTTTTATGAAAGTGATAGATAAAATTACGGTGAATGAAGTGATAATGACGTGACATACATACTCATTTACAATTATTTTTTCGTTTACATACTGTATAAACCCTCCCTGCACTGTTAAAAAAAACACCCTTTACATTTTAAATACCAGCAAGCAATGTAAATTTTTATGAAAGTGATAGATAAAATTACGGTGAATGAGGTGATAATGACGTGACATACATTCTCATATACAATTATTTTTTTCGTTTACGTACTGTATAAACCCTCCCTGCACTGTTAAAAAAACACCCTTTACATTATAAATAACAGCAAGCAACATAAATTTTTATGAAAGTGATAGATAAATTTACGGTGAATGAGGTGATAATGACGTGACATACATACTCATTTACAATTATTTTTTCGTTTACGTACTGTATAAACCCTCCCTGCACTGTTAAAAAAGACCCTTTACATTATTAATAACAGCAAGCAACGTAAATTTTTATGAAAGTGATAGATAAAATTACGGTGATTGAGGTGATAATGACGTGACATACATACTCATTTACAATTATTTTTTTGTTTACGTACTGTATAAACCCTCCCTGCACTGATATAAAAACACCCTTTACATTATAAATAACAGCAAACAACGTAAATTTTTATGAAAGTGATAGATAAAATTACGGTGAACGAGGTGATAATGACGTGACATACATACTCATTTACAATTATTTTTTTGTTTACGTACTGTATAAACCCTCCCTGCACTGTTAAGAAAACACCCTTTACATTATAAATAACAGCAAGCAACGTAAATTTTTATGAAATTGATAAATAAAGTTACGGTGAATGAGGTGATAATGACGTGACAAACATACTCATTTACAATTATTTTTTCGTTTACGTACTGTATAAACCCTCCCTGCACTGTTAAAAAAACACCCTTTACATTATAAATAACAGCAAGCAACGTAAATTTTTATGGAAGTGATAGATAAAATTACGATGAATGAGGTGATGATGACTGCCGTCCAGTTCTGCCTTGAAGGAAATTTAGAAGAGTTGCCAGAGGTGAAGCCATCACATCACATTACCTAATTTTTTGTGTAAACTGGGGAAAGCTCTTAAGCCGTTTACCTGATCCTGTGGTTCCATATATTGTTAAAATCAGTATCCTTCCCATTTATATTAACTTGTTAGTTAGTTTGATACACAAAATAATTGAATAATTAAAAAAAAAAAAAAAATCCACCTGTCAACAGTACTGAGTTAAGTTGCCAAGTAGTACAGCTGTCTTATTTTCTTCATTTTTTTTGCTTTTCTGTTAGCTTTCTCTTTTACTATTTTTTTTTATTTTGTATATATATTGAGTTAAATGTAAAGTCTAATCCTGTGATAACATATCTTGGTTAGCAAGTGAGTTTATCAGTTAGGAAGAATATATAGCAGAAACAGGTGGGTGCCACCTCAGACACAAATTCAAATTTTCCTTCAGGCTTGACTTTTGTTTTGTTGCATTTTTTTTCTTTTTCTTTTTATCCTTAAATTATCATGGTCAAGTTTTTATGTTAAGATGTGTGTTACCAGAAAAGAGATAAACTGAGTCACTAAATAGCACTTATATGGAGATATAAAAATTCTGTGTGAAGCTTAATTAAAAGTTTTTCTCTTTTTTTTTTCCTCTTTCTCGTCTTCTTTCTATATTCTGTGAGAGGGAGAACGTAAAAATGAGACCATCTCTGTCCCAAACCTCTCCCATCCATGGGTCGGTAGGAGGGGTAGCCATTAGGAGACTTAAACAGAAAATCAAGAATTTAGAGGCAATGGTTATAAGCCTTGATGATAAAATTCGGAATATGGATGGAGAAATGAAAGAGAATGAAACACTCAGAGAACAAATAAGATCTTTGGAGGAGGCAAATAAAGCACAAGGGCAGGAGAGAAAGGAACTAGAAAAAAGAATAAAGAAGCTGGAAGGGGAAAAGAGTCAACTAGAATCTAGAATTTCTAAACAAGAAGATAAAAACAAACAGCTGAATGACAACCTAAAGGAATTAGATGTTAGTTCACTGCTCTCTTCTGAGAGAGACGAGATTGCTGCTTGGAATGTCCAGATTAAGGAAAACATTGAACAGTTCAGAAAAGAGTTCCAGGAGCTGAATATGGAAAATGATGCCATGAAAACTTCCTTTGCTGATGCACTAAAGGGGAATGTGGCAGTAAAAGAGGCTGTAAAGGTGGTGGCACTGGAAAACATACAAACAGTTGACTATAAAGAGACAGTAATCAAAAAAATGAAAGATGTTGTGATGGAAAGGGCAAACCCACTCATCAGACAGGCACTTGATATGAAGAAGACAGTGGTAATCTCAGGCATAAGCGAATCCCAGGAGCCAACATGGCAGGGGAGACTTGAAGAAAATAAAGCTAGGGTTGTAGACCTGATAAGAAAGCTTGGAGTAGTTTGTAGTCCTGAGGATATTGTAAACATACACCAACTAGGTAAATATTCGAGGGAAGGAAAGCCGAGACCAACAAAAGTAACCTTTGAGAGAGGGGAAACATGTAGGGAAATATTGTTGAGAAAAAAAAGTCTAAAAGACCTTCAAGAATTCAAAGAAGTGTTCATTAGACGATACAGAACACAGGAAGGGATGGGAAAGATCAAAAACTTGTTGCAAGAGGCAAGAATGTTAAATGATGAAAGAAATGAAGAACAGAAGAAAAATTTTCATTTCAGAGTTTTTCCAGACAAAGGGGAGATAAAGAAGATAATGACAGAAGATCAGGGGATGGGGCCTCATTAAGATTGTTATACACAAATGCTGATAGATTAGCTGGTAAGGCAGTAGAATTAAAAGATAGGATTCACAACAGTAAGGCAGATATAGTAGCAATTACAGAGACTAAGGTGAGTGAGGACATAAACAGTGTCACAGTTTTTCCTAAGGGCTTCAGAATACTAAGGGTTGAAAGATATGAGAGGACTGGTGGAGGGATAGCACTGCTCATAAGTGAAAGGATTCAAGTTGAAGAAATAAACTTGGCTATAGAAAGTGAGTTCAAGGAATTTCTTGTTGCTCGCATAAATACTGGGTCAGAGAGCATTATAATAACTGTTGTATACAACCCACCAAGGAACCAAAATAGGCTTGAAGTTTATGAGGAAAGTCATATAGGTACTATTGAAGTCATAAACTCAGTTGTTAACATGGCACGGGAAAAAAAATGTAGGATTTTGATTATGGGAGACTTTAATCATAAAGAGATAGATTGGATAAATCTTGACCCACACAGTGGTGAGGACTCATTCGGGGCAAGATTCCTAGATTGCGTACAAGGGAATTTCCTACACCAACATGTAATGGAACCAACAAGGGCCAGGGGTTAGGATGAGCCATCACTACTTGATCTAGTGTTCACAGATAATGTGTTGGATATTGAAAAAATTGAGTATGAACCACCAATTGGAAAGAGTGACCACTGTGTGTTGTTGATGGAGTATATCATTGAAGATATTCTTCCTGAGAGTAGAGGCACTGAGGACATGAGGAGGAACTATCCGAAAGGAGATTACATCAAAATGAATGAGCTTTTTGCAGTTATTGACTGGAGAACCTTATTTTACAACAAATCTGTACAAGAAATGTATGATTTCTTTTGTGAGAAATATGGGAAGATAGTAGATTGCTACATACCTGTCACCAAAGTAGGTATAATTCATGCCAGAGAGAAATGGTTCGATAATGGGTGTAAAAGAGCTAAGGAGTGGAGAGACAAATGCTGGAAAAGGTATAGGAGGAGAAAAAACATAAATGCCTGGCAAACCTACAAAAGAGCAAGAAATGACTACCTAAGTAAAAGGAGAGAGGCAGAGAGAGACTATGAGAGGGACATCACCAGGAAGGCTAAAGAAAATCCCAAGCTTTTCCACAGCTTTATCAGAGGAAAACTGAAGGTAAAAGAACAGGTTTTAAGGCTAAAGAGAGCGGATGGAAGCATCACTGAGACGGATGAAGAGATCTGCAAAGAATTGAACAAGGAGTTTCAGTCAGTATTTACAGTAGAAAATACCCCACCCCCTCAGATTGCAGAGATAGAAGCTCAAGGGCCGGTATTAGAGAACATCAACCTTACAGCCACAGAGGTATGCAAAGCGCTGATGGATTTAGATGTTCATAAAGCTACAGGTCCTGATGACATATCCCCTCATGTTCTTAAAAAATGCGCAAACACAATATCAGTGGCACTAAGTATCATATTTAAGGAGTCACTGGAGTCGGGGGAGATTCCAAGATGCCGGAAACAAGCAAATGTGATACCTATCTTCAAAAAGGGAAGGAGGGATACGGCTCTGAACTATAGACCAGTTTCCTTGACCAGCATAGTTTGCAAAGTTATGGAGAAACTACTAAGGAAACATATCTCTCTTCACTTGGAATCCTTCAACTTTTTGTCAGTGAGGCAACATGGCTTCAGAGAAGGTAGATCAACAGTAACAAACTTATTAGAATTTTATGATGAGGTAAGCCAAATCTTACAGGAAAGAGAGGGCTGGGCAGGTTGCATATTCCTAGACTTCCAGAAAGCGTTTGACACTGTTTCACATGGGAGACTTATTAGGAAGCTGCAATCAATGGCTATAATAGGTGGAAATGTTTTGGAATGGATAAAAACTTACTTAGAAGGAAGGGAACAGAGGGTTAGAGTAAGACACTCAATGTCTGCATGGAGAAGAGTTAGTAGTGGAGTTCCACAGGGTTCAGTTTTAGGGTCACTTTTGTTCCTTGTATATGTAAATGACCTACCAGAGTCTGTAAATTCATTCATGAATATGTTTGCAGCTGATGCAAAGCTTGTGAAGAAATTGAAAAACGAGAACAATGGTAGAGAACTTCAGGAGGATCTAAATAATCTGCATGAGTGGTCAGAAAAGTGGCTAATGGAATTCAATACTTCAAAATGTAAGGTAATGAGAATGGGTACAAGTGCAAGAAGGCCCAAGCTTGACTACTCGGTGGCTGGAGTACAACTTCAAGAGACAGAAAATGAGAGAGATCTAGGAGTAAACATACTGGCAGATTTGTCTCCAGAAATACATATATATGGCATAGTAAGGGCAGCATATGCATTCTTATCAAATGTAAGGGTAGCCTTCAGGCACATGGACAAGGAAATGTTCAGAAATATTTATGTAACCTATGTGAGGCCAAAACTCGAATATGCAGCCCCCTTTTGGAATCCACACTTGAAAAAGCACATAGCTAAGCTTGAAAAAGTTCATAGACATGCCACGAAACTGGTGCCAGAAATACGCAATCTCAGTTATGATGAGAGGCTGAGGGAATTAGACTTACCATCACTCGAAGCTAGAAGAGTGAGGGGGGATATGGTGACAGTCTTTAAATTCCTTCATGTTTATGCTAGAGTGGATAGGGCTCGATATTTTGATATGGCAGGCTCTAGAACTAGAGGTCATAGTTTGAAGCTTCGTAAGAAAACTTCTTTGCAGGATGTAAGGAAATACTTTTTCAGTGTAAGAGTAGTTGATAATTGGAATTCGCTAAGCGAGGAGGTAGTAAATGCTATCTCAATCCATAGTTTTAAGGACAGGTATGATAAGTATCACTAAGTATAAAATGGAACCGATCAGGAGACGGGAAGATGCGAGCTTTGGGCTCTTTCCCGTAAACACAATTAGGTAATCACAATTATTTTTTCGTTTACGAACTGTATAAACCCTCCCTGCACTGTTCAAAAAACACCCTTTACATTATAAATAACAGCACACAACGTAAATTTCAATAAAAAAATGAAAATACTAAAAATAAAATTTTCAATATTTTAATATTTTTGCGTATACCCATAAAATAAAATAATAATTTGTCCAAAAAGAAACTGCGATAGAGTGAGAACGCGAACCAAGAAGCCCGAATAACCGAGGTAACACTGTATATATATATATATATATATATATATATATATATATATATATATATATATATATATATATATATATATATATATATATATATATATATATAGCTATACATATATACAGTGTTCCTTCAATTACCGCAAAGGTTCAGTTCCGGGACCCGGCACGAGACAGGAAAATCGCGGAGTAGGATCAGCCTATATGTACATAGATATTTTAATTTATTTTTACGTTTACACCATATAAACTGTATAAACCCTCCCTGTACTGTTAAAAAACCACCCTTTACTTCACAAATAACAGCATGCAAGCGTAAATTTATATGACATACTCATGTACATAGGTAATTTACAATTATTTTTACGTTTACGGTATAAGCCCTCCCTGCACTGTTAAAAAAACCACCCTTTACTTTATAAATAACAGCATGCAACGTAAATTTATATGTACGTGATAGGTAAAGTTACCGTGAATGAGGTGGTAATGAGTTTGTAGCTGCCAGAGGAAATTATTCCGCAGCCAATAACAGCTTTACGGTTGTTATTCATTGAGGCCAAAATAGCATCCGACATCCGTAAACCTGTTTCCTTCTTTCAACATATCTAAGAGTTTCACCTTAATCTGTTATGGTTAGCATTTTCCTTTGCCGCTTAGGCTCACTACAAGAAGCCTTAGAAGATGAAGGATGCTTGGGAGGCATTGTAAAGGTTAAATTATGCGAGTAAAAAAATCACAAGCAAAACGTATTAATAAGCACAACGTGAACGGCGCACACGGGATTTAGACTGAACGAGTGAGGCGAGACAATGGAAGATGGTGCAAGCCTTTGTCCGAAACGCTGATAGCGGTATTGTATTTTACATGTTGCAATGCTGTTAGTATTTATGTTTTTTACTATTTTTTACTGTTTTATTATTCTTAGGCTAAGAAATACGTTTTTTTATCAATAAAATTATGAAACTACAGGAAATTTTAATATATATGCTAGCTCACGTAGGTGCGACCCCAATACATTGTACGCTATTGGACACTATTTCACATGATGCAATACTGTGAGTTATATATCTAAATTTATGTTTTTTACTATTTAATACTGTGAGTTATGTATCTAAATATATGTTTTTTACTATTTTTTACTGTTTTATTACTCTTAGGCTAGGAAATACTTGTTTTATTAATAAAATAATGAAAATTTCAATATGTACTATCTTACGTAGGTTCGACCCTTTACGTTTTCCGAAACGCTGATACCGGTATCGTATTTTACATGGTGCAATACTGTTAGTATTATGTTTTTTACTATTTTTTACTGTTTTATTATTCTTAGGCTAAGAAATACGTTTTTTTTTATCAATAAAATCATGAAACTACTGGAAATATAAATATATATGCTAGCTCACATAGGTGCGACCCCAGTCCATTGTGCGCTATCAGACACTATTTCACATGATGCAATACTGTGAGTTATACTGTATATCTAAATTTATGTTTTTTACTATTTTTTACTGTTTTGTTATTCGTAGGCTGGGAAATAATTTTTTTTTTTATCAATTAGATAATGAAATTTTTTTTTTCAATAAAAAAATTAAAATACTGAAAATTTTTATTTTTTTTATAATATTTTTGCATATACCCCCCCCTCAAAAAAAAATAATTTGCCCAAAAAAATCGCGGTACAGTGAAATCGCGAGCCAAGAAACGCGATACAGCGAAGGATCACTGTATATATATACATTCGGCTCGCTTTTTACGCGTTTTTAAAATACACAAAATTGGAATAACGCCCCCCAGAAATAATAGTATAACAATGTGAAATATGCGAATGAAGCCCTTGCAAAAAATTCGAAAAAAAAACATTTAATTTTAGTAAATAAGCAACTGCCTCGGAGACACTTTCCCACCTTGCTGCCTTGTGCATACATTTACATGGGAATTAAGGAGACTCCCTGGGTTAGGAGGGGGGAGGGGGTAAAAAAGACGATTTTCTGGCAACTTTAATGTATGCTGGTGCCATCTGTAAAAGGAGAGGGCTCTATCTAAACTATAGACAGGAAAAAAGTGCCCTTTTATGTAAGTATTCATAGTAAAATAATGTCATAAATGACGATGTTTTTATATCCTTTTGTTGTGTTGCATTTTACATCTATTTGACTTAGATAATCAGCGTTTCTATCCGATAACTTCATCCCTAGGGATGGAAGCAAATGCTGGAAGAGTGGTATGAGGTGTTGTGTTCAGCTCATCTGATTCAGTTGCCCTTTAAGGGTACACCCAGTATTACATAGTGCATATAAGCAGGTCAAGGGAACTGAATTTCTGTCACACTTTACAATTGCATGCCACCGTACCGATTGTGCTACTACAGCAGATACTGAAATCTGATTGCTCTAGCACAACCAGAACAAGCAAGCGCTTATTCCTTCGTTCTTCAATCAGCTTCTTATAGTTGTAGTTTATGTTTGATTATATATATTCACAATGAACTTGTGATGTTAATAATACATTGTAATTCATGAAAAATCAGTTGAACTTCAGAGGAATGGAACTAGTTTAGCAAGTTACGTGTTCAAGCCAGTAATCAAATATTGGGTGATGTTAAAATGAATTTCTAGATGCCTTTGTGGATTTTGTGAATTATATGCCTATTATTTTTTTTATCACTGGCATTGGAAGAGCATTTGAGGAGATAACTGATTTTGAAGTCATGTTGAGACAAGATGATATAATAACGTTCATAGATTTTAGAGGTTTAATTTATATCTTGAAATTATGTAGATGAACACTTAAAGAAGATGAAGGAAATTGAATGAATGTTTATTGGAAGGTGTGACAGGTACATATATTTAAGTGAATTGCTTTATGCAATTTATCGATGATATATCTTAAAGTCAGAGGACTGGGAAATGAAATATAATTTGATATATAGAAAATCTTAATGTATCTATAAATGGTCTTTGAAAGACAGAAATATAATTAAATTTTGAAGATAGAGACTGTTGGGAAGAGATTATGGAAAAGTAAAGTAAGTATATTAAGCATGCTATATAGCTTAAGTTCTATTTAAATTTGATAAGTGAAGGGATGTGAATAATTTGATCATTAGACTGAATAATTAAAAATAGAGATTTAGATATGGATATGATGAAGATGAGAACAGGGTTATGTAATGTTTTACTGGGATCAGCAGTAGCAGAGGATGGTGACCTAATGTCAGAAATAATCCACAGAATACAAGCGGGATGAAAGAATGGAAGAAAGTGTCTGAGGTGCTTTGTGACTGGAGAATAGGGGTTAAGTTGAAGGGTAAAGTGCATAAGACAGTTGTGAGACCTGCGATGATGTATGGAGCAGAGGCATGGGCAATAAAGAAGACACAAGAGAAAAAGCTGGATGTGGCAGAGATGAGGACGTTGAGATGGATGTGTGGGGTGACAAGAAGTGATAAGATCAGAAACGAAGTAATTAGAGATACTTCAAAATTTAGAGAAATATCAGATAAGATACAAGAAAGTAGACTAAAGTGGTATGGTCATGTGGTTAGATGGGATGAACAGTATGTTGGGAGGAGGGTGATGGAAATGGATATACAGGGTAGGAGACGGAGGGGGAGACCAAGGCGTAGGTGGTAGATTGTGTTAATGACTACCTGAGATTTAAAAGATTGTTGGATGATGAGGTATGGGACAGGAACATATGGAGAACACTGGCCAGAAACAGCAACCCCACATGAAAGTGGGAAAAGATGTAGACGAAGAAGAAGATCTGCCTTAGAGGTGTGAATGTGCATAGAGTCACCACAGTTCTCTCTTGAGTGGCATTAAGGTTTGGCACTAAAGACAAGGGGGGGGAACCACCAGGGCAGTTGGTGTTTTGAAAAGGTAGGTAACTGAACCGCTGTTATTAATGGTTAATGAACAAATGTTCAATTTGATTTTTTTAGTCTACTTGCTTCTATAAACTAGTTTAATGGAATTAAGCATGAAAAATTTGCATTAGTAAGGTTATTGCTAGAGAAATAATATTGAATAAAAGTGTATAAGGAAATCTGTAGATCTAGTAAATAGAGATAGACAAACATAATTAGAAAAAAATTTCAAAATATTTGTCATAGTAGTACAAACCATATGAAATTCTTATGCATTACATATATTAGAAAATATTAAGAGATTTCATCCTTGGTGGGAAGAGAGAATAAATTCCACATCCATATCAAATATGTGTCGTTTTAACCAAACCCTCCAAAAGAAAATGGAAGCAAAGGACTGGGAATTCCCTCCTCCCTTAAATTTTCCCTTGCCCTAGCTGGTATAAAGCATGAGGATGAGTTGGATATGTGGTCACCCTGCTGACTTCAGTGGGGTATGACTTGGTTGAAAAAGTATTTATTGTCTTTGCTGAAAACTGAAAGTACAATGCAACAGTTTTGTATTGTATCTTTTAAGTTTTAGTTCATAGTCACACTGCTTGTAAATGTTGACCAAGTTTTTCCTTTTTATCCATCATTTGTGGTTGCTACTACTGTACATGGAAATATATGTAGACATTCTTGGTCTGTTTAATATTTATTCTTATATATTTGGATATTATAAATAGATTACTGTCTCACAATTTATTTAAAGTTATGCGTTTCACAGTTTCATATATAGAGCCTTCTTTCACCAGGGTTAATAGGTAGCCACACCAAAGGAAGCATGTTGCAAATTACCATGCTATCAAATTGTCGTCTATCTTTCTCATAAACATTCACCCACATTCATACTAATACATATCATATTGTAATGAACAAGATTTAGACAATGCATACACTTCATTCAAGAATCAGGCCTCAGGTCTTCCTCCTTGTAATATAATTTTAGTATAATTTTTAAAAATAATTTGGTTTCATGACAAGACCCCAGTCATGCTGACTTTTCTTACTTATAATGCAATACTATGGATATTTATTTGGGTATTTTATGTATCGAATAACATATATACTAGTATATTAATATATCTGTATTTACAATAATTATAGCTAAAATCAATATAACGTGTTTCCATTTTTACAGGTAACAGGTTTCATAGATTAAGTTCTCCAAATTGCAATTTTAAGCTTAAGTAAGAGGTGTAAAAACTCATAGAAATGTAAAAATCATGTAATTTTAGAGTGCCTTATATTCTATAAAAAGAAAGATTTTCTCTAATGTAATATTTATTTTATTATCAATAATGGTCACATTTAGTTCTGGTTTTGTTCAAATTATCCTCTAATTTTCGTTACTGCTTTTAAATGCACAAGTAGTTTTGATATAGCCATTTAGAATCCTACATAGTGAACAGATGGTGGTGGAAGTAGGTTATTTTTATGCTCTGCTTTTTATCTCGGTTTTAATTCAGTCGTAGTTTTAAATCTTATTAGATTACATTACTTTTATTATTCTTATTATATGTTTCATTTGTATTCTACTGCTAATATGGAATTTAGTATAATCATAATGGATGTTATGATGGTATTTATAATATTATAAATTTCTTAAGAATATTGTTTTTATTTTTATTATTCAGCCCCAGACCTTTAGTTACATTTTTAATAGTACTCTTTATATGTATTTACTATTTTGATGCAGTTTGTACCTCCATTGCCATCAGACTATTCATGTGTAAAGACCAGTGACTGCAGTCTTTTGGTAGATGTAACCACATCTCCCATGAGGATTATGAGAGTCTGGTTCATTTAGTTTACCCATACTCGGCTAACCTTTTAGCATCTGACTAACGTACGGTGGTGGTGTCTTGCTCCTCAGGTCGGCAGAACTCTATCTCAGCCAAGGCTCACTTAAACACTAAGGCTAGTGAGGACAAACCTGAGAGGGAAAAGGAGTCTTCTCTTACTCTCCTAGGTATTGACAATTATCTTTAGGAATTAGTACTGAATTAGTCTTTGTCAACTTACTGCTGTTTGTATGTGTGATGTAACTAACACTTCATGCTATCCTCTTGATGCTGTATGTAGTTGTTAAACATACTAAAGCTATAAGGATGTAACTTAACTAAAGTACGGATATATTTAGTGTGTCTATTTAGTCCCAGTATCTGTAACATATATAAAGATAGTTTTGCCCATAAATATTTATGCATATGTAGCATGTCACTTTGCATTTAGCTGTGGTGTATATATTTGTACTGGATGTATACCTGTATATTATAAAACTAAGAATAGATTTTTAAAGATTACTACAAAACAGAATTTGAATTACTTATAGGAAGGAAGCACTCTACCAAATATAGTACAAAATTATACTTGAATTGCACATTTCTGAAAAAAAACACAGGTATCTTTTGCTTTGCAAAAGTCATAACCGAGAATGTTATATAAATTAAAATCCTCTTTCACATTATTTTAAACCGGGAATACAATCTTTCATTCTCATCTCTTTGATTACTCCAAAGCAATTTCCTAAATATTACTAATATACTTAATGTACCCAAGTAATAGTTTGTCAAACATTTTTGCATTGTAGATATTTAAAATTATTCCCCAATGGGTTATATAAATGATACCATTGTTGATGTGTATTTTTACGGTATCTAATAATTCTTTAAAGTATGGGGTACAAATTTAATTTTTTTCCACATTGAAAAATAAAAATTTATTGCATTGTAATAATAGTAACATAATTTTCTAAGAGATACATGTTTTAATAGTTTCAAATAATTTGTAGCAAAGTTAAGTAAAAACTAGCAATTAGAATAGGTGTGTTATATTACTTATTCTTTGCAGGAGTAGTATTTGAAAACTGTACTGAAAAATTGTTTTGGTAAATATTTGGTATGCATATTGATACTGTGGTATTAGTTTTCATAGCTTATATAAAGATATATTATATGAGATTTATATACTGAATTACCTGCGCAGTACTTGAAGAAATAGACTTCAGAGAAATTTGAGTAAGAGAATCAGAGGCATATTTTAAATTATAAATGCTTTGTCGATTTAGATGCAAGTATTGTTCAAAGGGGAGCCTTTGAATGTAGTCTTTAACTGGATTAGATGCTTCTAACTGGATTAAGGGGTAGAAAAACAACTGCTTTAGAAACTTTTATTTAGCAAAGATCTCTTCACCTGTCTTAAACTACCCACTCAGGTATGTCAGTCTATCTTACATGTTAATATGAATCAAGGATTGATTGTTTTCATTAGTATTTAGTGTGTATTTATTAATTTTCATGTATTCATCAGGAGTGTCTTCTATAAGTAGAATCAAACTCATTTATAAATCAAGTCCTTCGTGTAGACACAGATGCATCAAGGGTATTCCACCTATGTGTTTACCTACTCTTAAAGGATAAAACTTCCCTAGCTCCTGGAGTGTTCAGAAATTATTTCTTTAACTGGCTTATGCTTTGCTACAGTATTTATTCTATTAAACTCCTGCATTAAGTGGAGAAGAAAAATTAGATATCTTAGAATACAAGGACTAGACCAGTTCTTAATCATTATGTAGATATTATCATTTGAGTAAGTTATGTGCACAAAATTACAGAAGGACCTCTAAGTACATTCACAAAACATCATGTAAAATCAGAGATCAGCTTGAGGAAACACTGCCTTTAGGTTGGGATAGTTTTACTGTATGACACAGAAGCCTAATGGCTTGCCTCTATGATTGCTCCTCATTTTTTTTAATGTCATTATGCATTTTTATGAAAAACGGATTCTGTATATGTGTACCACTCAAAAGATTCTAATGTAGTAATTTAGCACATTACTAATATTTTTTTTAGGTATAAGTATATAACTGAATAAAAGAGTGCCTTTGCTTTCTATTAGTGTAAAGTTCTTTCCCATCCACCCCACAGATCATGTCAGACTGAAGACAAAAGTTATTATGAACATACCTTAAATTAATATTCAAACTTTGACTCCTTCAATTTATTTTTATTTTTTATTTTTTTTTTTACTCCAAATCTATCTGATACCTGTAAGTGAAAATATATTCACTGCTTTTCTTAAGTTATTTCTTTCCAGTAGAATGGTACTTTAGTTAAATTGGCGCACACTTGGGTTATAGTACTTGAAATCTCTCAGAAATGTTGCTATTCACTGTGATTTTTAGATATCAAGGCAGCAGAGTGCATCTATCATCATTTAGCTAAATTAAAGTTTAAATAAGCAATAGCATAACTTCTCAACTAGCTGGGAGTTTTTTCTTAACTCTTTTGAGAATGTAAACTGGAAAATGTATTCCTCTTAGTCGTTTGAGTATGTAAAACAGATCACTTCATTGGAAATATTCTAGAACATCATAACTGCATCAGTTTTTACAGAATGAATTCTATCATTAAAAGGGAGATCCTAGTCAGTACAGAAACTTTGCATAGGTGTAAAGAACAATCAACAGAGAAACTTTGCATAGGGTGTAGGAACAATCAACAGAGAAAATTTGTGTAGGGTGCAAGGAGCAGTCATTTAAGAGAGTTTGTGCAGGGTGTATAGAACCAAACAGTAAAAAAGTAAAAATGTTATTTTCAATTTGGAAATAGGGTTTAGTACAATAAGAGAAATATTATTTGGACTGTTCAGTACTTAGAATCATCTGCTTATCTTCAGAAATATTGT
The DNA here is from genome assembly GCA_037179515.1 of Halocaridina rubra. NCBI lineage: Eukaryota > Metazoa > Arthropoda > Malacostraca > Decapoda > Atyidae > Halocaridina > Halocaridina rubra. The sequence continues at coordinate 22,998 of JAXCGZ010011910.1, forward strand.
TAAAAAAATGAGGGAGGTATACTTGTAGAAGAAATAATACATATCTGTACATATTATAATGCAGCATAACATACATGTGATCAGTTTAATTTACCGTAATTTTCACAATTTCTATATCACACTCCTTTTATAACAAAGTTCAAAAAGGCCTTCATGTATATTCTTTTGTAAGTTAAGTTATCAAGTAGAATTCTATATATATTAATATATTCAATCTCTTAAAGTAAGGGGCCTTTATTCTTAATAGCAACGAGATATTTTATAAAATTTCCTGACGCTGAGGTAATATTCAGTAAAATTCATTATTATATTAATTTTGGATTTTAAAGTAAGACTCTTGGAGTATTGTTGTAAGTAAATTACAAAATGTATTCTGTATGAGTATGTAGTGATAAATTAAATATACTTAGCAAGCACTTCATTGGGTATATCCTAGTTTTTTGCGCATTTATTTTTATGACTTACTTCTGAATGTCAGTTTTCTGGTAGAAACACTTTTGTTCAAGGCAAAAACGCATTGTATATGTATAGACCATTGTTTATAGTTACGTCCTTGTAATTCATATATTTATTCAATCTACGATGTTAGGATAATAAAGGGATAGGAAAATGAAAGAACTACAGCCCCCTTCTGAATTTTCTTGCTACTGAACAGCTAAAAACAGGGAGGATGTGCAGGGCGTGATGAAAGTCTTGGCGTCTTCAACTTTTTCTTTTCAGGTGTTGCCACCCTTCTGACTTCACTTGGATATGTTATCATTTGTGTTTTTTTACTATTAGTCCTCACTGAGGCAGAGATAGATAGACTGGAGCTGGAGAATCAAGGCTAGATGCCGTCAAAATCAACTACGTAATTGTGGTAGAATAATGAGACCGAATACTCCCTTTCCTATTTTCCTCCCACAACGTCAATGTTGTGCTTGACCTAACAATCTCTCTTCCTGTTGCCCCACTATAGGTTCAAACATGAGTTCGTCACCTCTTGAGTCGAGCATGTTACCACTACACTATGCCAGTACTGTATTGCAAAACTGTCTTAACTGGACAAATAAAAATTATTTTCAGTTTCACTCAAGTTATAAATTCGATCCACTTACATACAAAAGCCTCAATCCTCCTTGTAAGAGAGATTGTTATGTCAAGCGCAACGTTGACTTTGTGGGAGGAAAACAGGAAAGGGAGTATTCGGTCTCTTTATTCTACCACAATTACGTAGCTGATTTTGACGGCATGCAAGGGAACACAGAGGCACTTATCTTGTGTCGCCATCCAGGAGAGAGAAAGTAGAAAATTCAGAGTACAGAAAGAAAGCTATGTGGAAGGCATAGAACATTCAGCTCCTTACTTGGATAGAACCCACCATTGCCATAAAAAGAGAGAAGAGTTTGCTAAGTAAGAAATAATAAGCAGCAGGAAGTAATGGACACTCAACTCATCACTTGGAACTGACCCAATGACATACATTGAACCCAAAGATATTATAAAGTATAACACTTAGTAAAAGAAGTAGTGTTGTTATAATCTTTTATTTTGTTTTATTTTTTCATTCATCACTAATGTTCTTACAATAATGACCATGCATGTAAACTTGCAGTTAAAATCTTTTCTGTCATATAATACTTCCGTAATGTACAGTAGCCGTGCTTGTTACAGCAATCTCCTTCCAGGCATTAACAACCTGCTTTCCTCTGCTGAGCAGACAGCAGTTGATATGTGTAGTATGCTTATTCATTAAGACCTCACACTTAAAATTTATCATATTTTTTCCATTGTATGTGTACTTTTTATGTTGCTTATGATACACTAATTTATGCATTTTATAATACTTCTTTTGTGATACCATTTCAATTATATACATTTTAGTTTTAGATATTCAAACTATTTTCATATTCACAAGAAAGAAAAAGTTTAAATCCTAATATTTCATGTTAAATTTATTCTTCATACATACCAATATTGCTATATTCTGCAGAATGTAGCAGGGTGAACAAATTAATTGAAAAATAAATGAGGTATTACAGCTGCACTATACCCTTCTCATCCTATATAGTTGGTTTTGTTCAAAGATGAATTCCTGGGAACGAGAGATAAGTAGTTGTCTCCTACATTATGCAAGGATACAAAAGTGTCATACTTTTTCCTAATTATATATAGATATTTAGCAAGATAATTACATCATTACTTCTTTACTTTCAAAACACCATCTTGTAGTATTTAATTATGTATACTATTTTATTTTTATTTGATGGCAAAGGCAGAGTGCCAAATATGCAGACGTCTGCATATATTATTTGTGTATGAATTTTCATTTAATCTATTACCTGTTCATTCACATTCAAATCTGTAAATGTCATAACAGTACATATAGAAATAACTGATGTGTGTTCCCTACATCATTTTATAATCCAATTATATATAAAGTGATTGTTAGTTCTCATATGGCAGAGTAATAATACTTTCATTTCACTACCTTTTTCAGAAACCAGTAAGCTCATTATAGAAGCTGAGGGACTAGACAAACTTTGGAATTGCAAGAGCGTTAAAGAAAAGAAAGTGGAACTGGAAAAGAATTTAGAAAAGTTGCAGAAAAAGTTTGAGAAGGTAGGTCAGGTCAGAGTTTTATGTTTTTCTCGCTTCAGAAATTCTATTTCAAAAACATGCCTTTTTTGAAATATGCTTGTGTATTTCCTCCTTTAGTTCCTGATGGTAACAAAAATAAGATATTAGTTTCTATAATTTCTTGACTTATTATCTATAAATTAAGGTTATTGAAAATCACGGAGGATGTGTGACAAGTGTATTTTAAAATATTTTTAATGCTCTATTTTGCTTAACAGTATTCCTCAGCTGCGTCTGTGGATGTGTTAATTTGATTTTCTCAAAATTCTGATAAGTATAGCATATTACGACTTTTTATGTAATTATGAAACTTTTTATTAAGAAATAAAATGAAAACATTATGTAAGTCTTCATAAATACTTCTTTGTATAATATTGTTTTTTATAATTGAAAATAGGAGCAGCAGAACCTTGCACAGCAGCAAGAAAAAAGGAGAAGCCAGCTGCAGAAATCCCATACGAAACTGGTAAAAAAATATTCTTCAAGTAAGGGAAGGTATGTATACTATACACATGATCTTCTTGCCAAAATTATAACATGGATACAATATTGTTAGACTACAATGTGCTTTAAATATTACATATGTCTTAGTATTTACTTACCGCAAAATCATTCTCTAAATACAGAATCAGAGGTAATATTTCTGTTTAATATATATACCCTGTATATATATTTGACTATTCTTTCAAGTGCCATTCCATTAAACCCAGCCAATCTCCTAACTTCACTAGCAAAAACTAGTAAAAACATCCACCTGTTTTGCAGTCCACTTAACTCTTCCCAACTTACCATAGACCACAAACTCCCCCTCAATAAATGCATCTTTTCTCTATCCTTTCAGCATTTTGCTGGTCTTTCTCAATCATCTCTAAGTTCAAAGACAAGGCATCACCTTCTAAATATAGGGAAAGAATACTCGCTACATCCTCTATTTCCTTCAATTTAGCAACTAATTTTGCCTTGTTTAGCCATGCTACATAATTTCCCTCTCCATTGAAAGGCCTTATCACCTCACTAACCGTTTTAAGCTGCTTACTATCACCCATTGTTCAGGGCATAGATAGCTTGTGGTTAAAGGAAAAAAAAATAGAAAAAAAAATATTATATATATATATATATATATATATATATATATATATATATATATATATATATATATATATATATATATATATATATATATATATATATATATATATATATATATATATATATATATATACACACAGTGATCCCTTGTTTATTGCGGGGGTTCGGTTCCTGGACCAGCTGCGAAAGGTGAAAATCCACGAAATAGGAGCACCATAATTATTATAGGTATTTTACATTTATTTTTACCTTTATTGTGTAAAGCCTCCCTGCACTGTTAACAACTCACCCTTTACTTCATTAATAACAGAGCGCAAGCATAAATTTATATGAACGTGATAGGTAAGCTTACCGTGAATAACGTGATGATGACGTTTACATACTCCACAGCCAATGACAGCTTTATGGCTGCTTTTTGCGAGAGAAGAAGATGGTAGTGAGGAGTTGCTGTCCCTGTTTCTTCTTTTGTGCGAAGATGGGCTTGTAAGGAGTCATGGCATCGTCGATAATATTGCAGAAGTGCACCGAACGAACCATATCATCGTCATACTCCTGCGACAGTTGTTGGAGTTCTTTGGCCATGTTGTACATGGCTGCCAGCTGTTCGAGTGTAAGGCCAGGTTCTTCGACTTCATCGTGCGCTTCCTGTTGTTGTTCTTCCTCTTCTTCGCTTGCTGATTTTGTCATTTCCTCCAAGTCTTCATCAGTCAACGGCTGCGAGTGGCAGTTGATCAGTTTATTCACGTCTTATTAAGTCGTATCTTTAAAGCCTTCTTCTCCTAGCAATGTAGCCAACTTCACAGCTTTCTCAACTGCTGAGTTATGCACTTCCTCAGGAGCGAAGCCCTTGTAGTAGCAAATTACTTCGGGCCACAATTTCTTCCAGCTGGCATTGATTGTGGCCAGCTTCATCTCTTTGAATGCATTCTGAATATTTTGAAGGCATGTAGCAATCATGTCGTTATGCCAGTACGCCTTCAGTGTGAATTCTTTGTCCGCATCCATGCAGTCAACCAGGTTCGCCAGGGCATTTTGTGTGTAGACGGCCTTGAACGCACGACTAACGCCTTGATCCATAGGCTGAATCAGTAATGTCGTATTCAGTGGCAGGAACTCTACCTGAACACCATCATAATGGAGATCAGTTGCGTGGCCACCAGCATTATCCATCAAAAGAAGGACTTTAAATTCAAGGCCCTTCTCTGCAAGATTAACTTGGACCTGAGGGATCAAGCATTGGTAAAATCAGTCCAATGTGAGGCTTTTCGTGATCCAGGACTTAGGATTATGCATCCAGTACACTGGCAGCAGATTCTTGTTTTTATTCTTCAAAGCCTTAGGGTTCTTTGACTTGTAGATAAGCCCTGACTTTAACATAAAGCCCACACTTGACGAGGGTAACGTGGTCTTTGTGCGCTTTAAATCCAGGGGCTTTAGCATTTTCCTTGAAAAGAAAAGTGCGAGACGGCATTCTGTTCTAATATAACCCAGTCTCATCCATGTTGAACACTTCCACAGGAGCATAACCGCCTTCCTCGATAATTTTCTTGAAGTCGTAGTTCACATAATCTTCAGCTGCAGCTGTATCTGCAGAGGCAGTTTCACCGTGCACCGAAACGCTCTTTAGGGCAAAATGTTTTTGAAATTTGGCGAACCATCCCTTACTAGCAATGAACGATGGTTTCCTTGGTGGAGGATCGCTGGATGGTCCTGGTTGTTGGTCTCCCATTTCTTCGTATTTCTCCTCCTCCTCCCGGTTGCCACTGTCGTCATTGGGTTTGTTTGCAGCGAATGTCTCATACAGCTTCTTCGCCTTTGTTTGTATGATATTCGTGTCTAGGCTGATGTTCTTCTTCCTGCAATCAGCAATCCACAGGGCCAAAGCAGATTCCATCTGCACTATTATCTTATTGAGGGGTGTTACGACCCTCTTTGCTGTTTTGTTAAAAGTAAGAGTCGCTTTCTTCCTGATATCCGCCTCGTCCTTCTTGATGTAGCAAACAGTAGATTCGTTGATGCCAAAATGGCAGTCGACATCCGAGAACCTTCGTCCCTCCTTCAGCATATCTAACAATTTTACATTATCTGCTATGGTCAACAACTTCCTTTGCTGCTTAGGCTCACTACCAGAAGCCTTAGAAGATGAAGGATGCCTGGGTGGCATTGCAGGGGTTGAAATACAAAAGTTTCACAAAAAACACAAGCACAATGTATTAAGAGGCAAAACGCGAACGACACACACGTGAGTAACTGAATGGGTGAGGCGAGACAATGGAAGATGCTGGGAAACTCAAGCTTCAGTCAAAAAGCCACTAAGACCCCAGGATACAGAACATACAGAACACAATTCTGTGATTTGTCGTCTCCCACCCATCAGCCAATAGCATCCCGTGTACTATCTCAATTAGGTATGACCCTTTGCATTTTCCATGACGCCAATACCCGTATCATATTTTATATGGTGCAATACTGTGAGTTACATGTTTAAATTTATGTTTTTTACTATCTTTTACTGTATTATTATTCTTTGGCTAGGAAATACGTTTTTTTATCAATAAAATAATGACAATACTGGAAATTTTAATATGTACTATCTCACATAGGTGCGACCCTTTGTGTTTTCCGAAACGCTGATACCGGTATCGTATTATGTATGGTGTAGAGTTACTTGTTTCAATTTGTTTTTACTATTTTTTACTGTTTTATTATTCTTAGGCTAGGAAATACTTTTATTTTATCAATAAGATAATGAAAATACTGGAAATTATAATATTTCCACATATGGTGGATTGCCGCATATACCCAGAATATCTGCGATATAAAATACATATGCTCGCCAAAAGAATCTGCGATGCACTGAATTCACGGTAGGTAAATCGCAATATAGCGTGGGATTACTAATATATATATATATATATATATATATATATATATATATATATATATATATATATATATATATATATATATATATATATATATATATATATATATATATAGGTAGCACCAAATGTACAGCTGCACCAAAACTTTAAATATGACAATAGCTTAAGTGAACTCTTAATAGCAAATTACACAGTTCCAATATACATACAGAGAATAATGAAACAATGTATATACAGTGTTCCTTCGTTTATTGCAAAGGTTCGGTTCCAGGACACGGCGCGAGACAGGAATTTTCGCGAAGTAGGATCACCCTATATGTACATAGATATTTTAATTTATTTTTACGTTTACACTGTATAAACTATATAAACCCTCCTTGTACTGTTAACAAACCACCCTTTACTTCATAAATAATAGTATGCAAGCGTGAATTTATATGAAAGTGATAGATAAACTTACTGTGAATGAGGTGGTAATGACATGACATACTCATGTACATAGGTATTTTACAATTATTTTTATGTTTACTGTATAAACCCTCCCTTCACTGTTAAAAAACCACCCTTTTCTTTATAAATAACAGCATGCAACGTAAATTTATATGTACGTGATAGGTAAACTTACCGTGAATGAGGTGGTAATGAGTTTGTAGACGCCAGGGGAAATTATTCCACAGCCAATAGCAGCTTTACGGCTGTTAGTCATTGAGGCCAAAATAGCAGCTGACATCCGTAAACCTTTTTCCTTCTTTCAACATATCTAAGAGTTTCACCTTATCTGTTATGGTTAACATCTTTTGCCGCTTAGGCTCATTACCAGAAGCCTTAGAAGATGAAGGATGCTTGGGAGGCATTGCAAAGGTTAAAATACGCGAGTAAAAAAATCACAAGTAAAATGTAATAATAAGCATGTGAACGGCGCACACGTGAGTTAGACTGAACGAGTTAGGCGAGACAATGGAAGATGGTGGGAGAACCAGACTTCAATGAAAAAGCCCATCAGACCCCATGATACAGATCTCTCACTTTTTCAGCCAATAGCATTCCATGAACTATCTCACGTAGGTGCAAGCCTTTGTCCGAAACGCTGATACCGGTATCGTATTTTACATGGTGCAATACTGTTAGTATTTATGTTTTTTACTATTTTTTACTGTTTTATTATTCTTAGGCTAAGAGATACGTTTTTTTTATCAATAAAATCATGAAACTACTGGAAATTTTAATATATATGCTAGCTCACATAGGTGCGACCCCAATACATTGTACACTATCGGACAGTATTTCACATGATGCAGTACTGAGTTATATATCTAAATTTATGTTTTTTACTATTTATTACTGTTTTATTACTCTTAGGCTAGGAAATACTTGTTTTATCAATAAAATAATAAAAATTTCAATATGTACTAGCTCACTTAGGTGCGACCCTTTTAATTATCCGAAATGCTGATACCAGTATCGTATTTTACATGGTGCAATACTGTTAGTATTTATGTTTTTTACTATTTTTTACTGTTTTATTATTCTTAGGCTAAGAAATACGTTTTTTTACCAATAAAATCATGAAACTACTGGAAATTTTAATATATGCTAGCTCACGTAGGTGCGACCCTTTGCGTTTTCCGAAACGCTGATACTGGTATCGTACTTTCTATGGTGCAGAGTTACATGTTTAAATTTATGTTTATTTTACTATTTCTTACTGTTTTATTATTCTTAGGCTGGGAAATAAATTTTTTTATCAATTAAATAATGAAATTTTTGTTTCAATAAAAAAATTAGAATACTGAAAATTTTAATTTTTTTAATATTTTAATATTTTTGCATATACCCCCCCCAAAAAAAAATGCCAAAAAAAAAAAAATTGCGATACAGTGAATTCGCGAGGGAAGAAACGCGATAGAGCGAAGAATCACTGTACTGGGAACAATAGAATAATACAACAACAACATTATTCTTGCGAAAGGTCAATGCAGCCAATCCAAAAGACAACTCACAATTCAAATAACACACCAAAATTCATGACAACCTCTCCCTTCCAATCTACCAGTCGTTTTCTCGTTTTCATTTCCCTATCTATCCATAAAACCAACAACAAAAACGAAGCGCCAAGTGCACCAATTAAAAAAAGTCGACATTCTGAACAAACTCACACAGTCACAAGCTCATGTTTTCATCCTGATTGGCACATCTTTCATCAGTTCAAACTCTCAACTCGCTTAGAGCTGCATTTCTGTTCGTACATGTTAAATTGAAATGTCATATACAACCTTTATGGAAAAAAGGGCAAGAGTCATAGTTTATTCCTCTTTTTCAGTGAACCTGCAGGAGCTGGACCCATGAAGGAAGGTTCACAAGAATTAAGTACGATGCAGGAAGAGCTTGAAGAGAGGTTAGAAGACCTTGATAAAAGTTATCAAGCAAGTCTTAACGAACTTATGCAAACACATATAATTGCTGAGAAAAAATTACAAGAAAAATACCATGAGCCAGTAAGTAATTCACATTTATAATCATCCAATCACAATTGAAAATTATGGGATATGACGATGAGTCCTTATTAGCACTATAGGGTATGCTTTGCTATTAGCCTAGCTGCATAGATTAATTTTTTATGCTGTTCAAATGGTAATTATTTTTGATATCATCTTTTTTAGACTAAGTTTGTTTAATGAGGGATATTGATTATGTGATAAAAAAATATTTTATACTTTATTTGAATAATGTATTGAAATGTTTACTGTAGTCCTTTTGCCTAAGAGTACATGCCCCTATATGAGGCCAGAACTATCAAGATTCCTCCTCTTTCTTTTAATGATATACAATATTCATGTGACCCAACAGGTTTCCTTATATAGTATACCATTCCAATCACCATACACGTCCAATTTTCGAATAATATCCCTGTGGTGCTCTTACAGAGTATCTTCTCCTCTGAACACTTAATATATAATGTCAAACTATTTCATTTAGCTGATGTATCTTAGCACCATTCAGTGAAATTCGTCTCTAGAGACTAGAATTTTTAATCATTGTTTACTACTTCTTTGACTTAGTCACAAGAGGCTTTCATGTTGTATATATGCTTAGTTTTGCATTAACACAGGGGTTATCACTCATTGTTCATTTTATGAATACAAGCCCTACTGCCACTCATTTTCGTATGATCTTAAAGGAGAGTAATACTGATAACTCACATTACATAGCTCACTGCTTAAGATAATTTATTACCTTTTTACCAAGTATAATTCTGAAATTTTTGCTTACAAACATATTCATATTAAGGATATAAGCAAAAGTGCAGTTGATTTGTGTATAGACATATGACATAATGTATTATCAATGAAGGGATACTTAAACAACAGCACAATTTTTATTTGTCAATTATAATTATTTTTCTGCCAGATATTTTCTGCTTTGGATAAAGCTATGAAAATGTCACAAACATCACAATTAAAAACTCTACAAGCTTTACATGATAAACAAGTCGAGGATATCAAACGACGAGCTGAAGAGCAACACAGGGAAAAGAGAAAAGGCTTGGGTAAAACAACTTGCGATAAAGAAGAATTGAGCAGGTTAGTTACGTTATTCAGTTGAAGAGCTCATTCTAAATATTGTGAAGTAATATGTTAAAAGTTTTCAGGTTTCATGAACTTTGTGTATTACAAAAACTTCCAATATTTACATTCTGTAAAGTAAATGCCTGAGTTAGTGTTATATTTACAGTTCATAAATTAAGTAATGTAACATTCTTTAAATTTTTACTACATGTGGATAAATGGTTATGGTTTTATATATCTAATATGAGGATGATGTTATGAAACCAGTTACACTTACTGAATACAGGGGTGCTGTAAGGAAAACAGTAACTCAACATGAACCATATAAATGTAAGGGAACTATTTACAGATACTGAACACAAGGATGAAAGAAAAAACAATTATAATTACAGAAAACAGGATGTAAGGAAATAAATAAAAATTTGAAGAATGACTGGTATGAGTTTGTTAATTTTAGTGTAAATACCCTGTACTCAAAAAACTAGTATGGTACTTTACGGGTGCAAATAAATTTTTACAGTACTGTATATAGGCAAAGTTAGATTATTTTGGTATATATTATGACACCTTGAGACAGTTTATATGTTATAGAACTAGATTTTATATCACCAAGTGTCTTGGGATTATCATTTACCACTACTGAGACACAGCTATTGTATTTTAAGTTGGTACCTTGCCTAGTGTAACAAGGAAGTTTTAGTCTGGGGGTACGACCAATAATATTTTAGAATTTACCCTGTTTTTTACTTGCAGGAAAAAACGTGAAATAAGCAAACAAATTGTTGCAGAAGGTATCCAGGAAAGACAAAAATTAACCGATATTCATGACAAGAAAAAAGCAGAATTAGAAAAACAGCACGAAGAGATTAGAAATCAATATGAAGAAGAGAAGCAGAAGGTCTGGCTGGCTTCTGAATTTATTGTGTGTTTATCAGTTAGTGTAAAAAAATATTTTTTAGAAACTAGTTAAGAAATGTCTTTTCCTAAAGTATGCAGTATGTTAAAATAATTTTCTTATAGATGCCTCTAGGCTGTTTCAGGATGAAGTCACTTTTAAGAAATATTTTCTAAAAACTAGTTAAGAAACGTCTTTTCTTAAAGTATGCAGTATGTTAAAATAATTTTCTTATAGATGCCTCTAGGCTGTTTCAGGATGAAGTCACTTTTAAGAAAAATATTCTGAATCAGAGTATCCCAGCTGTTCATTCATAGTGCTAGTTGCAATATATAGGCTCAAGAGATTTAACATGCAAGGACTTTGGTAACTTGTTGAAAATCCTGAAAATTATTTTTATATATCCTCTCTTACTTGACCTAAAAAAACATATTATAATATACACTTGTGAACACGGATAACATATTCTCAAAATCAGAAAGTAAAATTTCAGGTTTTGGCACTTTGAGAATATTAACCTTCTCAAGGTCAGTAGTAAAATACTAACTTTTGACTGGCTTTACCCTATACTTTCTTTTTATTTTGTGTTATCAAAAAGTTTGTTAGATAACCCAGTCTGCATGAATATACAATTTATATATTCATTGCTATTTATGGGTGTAACAGCAATTATGTTTTGTAAGTTTAAGTTATATTAATGTAAGTACAGGTCACGTATAATGTCTGCTAGGAACTTTATAACTAGACCATAGTGTATAGCTCTGTTTTCCTCAACTGTATTGTAAAATGTAAAGCTTGATATGGGAAAATAAGTTTATTACCTAAGATGACAATGACAGTGGTCATTTAACATCATTATGCCTAAGATATTGTAAAATATATCTATACTAGTGACTATTGCATCTTCTGTTATGCACTGTTAGGCAACAACATTCATAAAATGAGATTCCCTGTTTCAGGAAAAGAAGAGAATAGAGAGTGAATACGATGAAAGACGCTCAAAGTCAGCACCAACTGTATCTTCATAACTCCAGCTCATTGTAAGTATAGTACAGTTGAATATAGTTGTTGGTACATTCTGTAAACATTGTTAACTACTGTGAAATCTCTCTTTCAGTAAAAATAAACATAGGTTATCAAAACCTCATTCTTTCTTTTTTATTTTTGTGGCAATATAATGAAAACAATAATTTGTATTTTGGGCAGTTAGGGTAATTGCTTGAGCTTCAACATACTGATGGAAATCCTTTATTAGACTTCAATTTTCCCATAGTTACTGCAGTTTCAATGGAATAAATATGATTACAAAATCTATAAATAATACTTCACTATTAAGATGACATAAATTGCTGTCATATACTCCTTTATGATTTATAGTCACTTTAAGTTTATTACATTTTGTTTTACTATGAGTATTGTTAGGTAAAACTCTTAAAATCACTGATATTTACACATTTTTATGGGTAAAATTAGTTTCAAAATGCTTTAACAGGATAACTACATATATTTACTGGAAATTTGCAAATTTTTAATAGTTTTATTTGATAGTTACATCTATATACTTTGCATATTTTATGAAAGAGGAAGGCTAATGTACTGGGTATAATACCTTGCTAATAGTCCCTGAAAATAAAAGAAGTTATGGCAGTCTTCGCATGTGCTTGTAATGTCTTGTCAGTCCAGCAGAATCCGTAAATAGGCAATTAGATAACTGGGGTCAGTGCTGAAACAGTATCTTCAGATTCCGATAATTGAATTCCTTGGTTAGATGTCCAAATATTTACATTAATTAGCAGGGTATTTTCGTGTTACCTTCCTTGCATTTGCTACCTACATTTTTTTGCTCTTGTAACCAGAATTTATTCTCCTCAAATCATGGGATAATTACATTTTCCTCTCAACATAACCTTGCATGCTGCTGAAGCCTGCATGGTGACCACAACTGAACAAAACTGGGATGCAGCAGGAATTTTTATATAGCCTGCAGTATTCACTCCTATCAACTATTTTGTAGAAAATGTGTGCCTGTGGGGAGTGAGTGTCTGTCTCTGTGTGTTTGTGTGATTACCTAATTGTGATTACCTAATTGTGTTTACGGGAAAGAGCCCAAAGCTCGTATCTTCCCGTCTCCTCATCGGTTCCATTTTAGACTTAGTGATACTTATCATACCTGTCCTTAAAACTATGGATTGAGATAGCATTAACTACCTCCTCGCTTAGCCAATTCCAATTATCAACTACTCTTACACTGAAAAAGTATTTCCTTACATCCTGCAAAGAAGTTTTCTTACGAAGCTTCAAACTATGACCTCTAGTTCTAGAGCCAGCCATATCAAAATATCGATCCCTATCCACTCTATGCATGTATTTACCAAATTGTACCCCCCCACACACACACACACACCCACTCCTACACGCACACACACAACTTGCTACAGTAGAGTTGATAATAGGAGTGAATAGTGTGGGTGCATGGGAATAATTATCTAATTGTAATTACCTAAAGTGCTTACGGGAAAGAGCCCCAGGCTCGTAATTTCTCGTCTCCTGGTCGGTTACATTTTGTACTTAGTGATACTTATCATAGTTGTCTTTAAAATTATGGATTGAGTTAGCATTAACTACCTCCTCGCTTACTGAATTCCAGTCATCAACTACTCTTACACTAAAAAAGTACTTCCTTACATCCTGCAGAGAAATTTTCTTAATAAGCTTCAAACTATGACCTCTAGTTCTGACACATAGCTCATGCCCCCATGTGCAGGCTAGAAGTTCACATGTGGCTTTCTCTGTTATAAGAACCAAGCCCAGAATTGGCGGGGTAGCCGCATTGTGTTAGATGCCCCCACACCATAGGTTATGGGGTGTTTCCCCTTCTTTGAACACCTATTGGTGGAGGCATGACCAAGTCCCTGACCCGAGGTGATAAAAAGGGTCAAGAAGCATGCGAGGGCAGGAGAGTATTTTTGGTGCCAATACACACAACTTAGGTTAAGGGGACGGAGGCATTGAGGCCTATAGGAACTCTGTAGCTTCTAAATAAATTAAGTGTATAGTATCATTGCATATTTTTCAACTTGCATGACTTAGACCTGGCCTGAAGTGTAAAGAAATATATGAATATATCTACACGACAGTGGTGACAACGAAACTACAACTCTAACATGACAGTGGAGTACGAATACATAATGCGAAATTGGTATACCGCAGGCATGATACTAAATACCACAAATACCACACTGGTGGCAACTGAGTACAATCCAATGCCTGAAAAATCGTGAATAGACAAGAAGTTATATGCCAGAGAATATCATGCTTTGAGAATAAAAACTGCAAGATACAGAGGAGTATAACACAGCTTTGGAAACTAAGAAGAAATGTCGAAGGAAGCTCAGCGAGCATTACTTCAACCCCGTCCCCCTACAGGAAAAGTGCCCAGCATTAAGAATTGTCTTTTCCATTTTGACTCTGCGGCAAAGTTGCTGAAACATCGGTCACGAAGGATGAGAAACGCCAAATGGAGAGACGGGCAGTCAAGTTGGAAGGAAATTCCTGCGTGATTCATTAAGTACTTCACCCTGCATAGGACTGTGAGTGAGAAGATTCCCAGGATGGTGAATCAGCGTTCTTATGAGAGGTACGAATGAAGTCGTTGGCGGGAAAACCAGAGAGGCCAGCAGAAAGGAAAACCCCCTCCCCAATACCAGAGGCAGTGGCATCCTTCAGGCATCATCCCAAAGCAGCTAAGTTCTTGTAATTTTTATCCAGTGAGTAATGGGGGTATTATTAAAAGAAATTGAGGTCGGAGGACTCCGCCATTTTACTTTGTAGTCATGCTTTGACTCAACCACCCCACATACAAGGGAATATGGCTTTAGTAAAGTGATAGAAGCATAATTTCTGTACCCATTACTAAACCAGATAATTTGAACTAATTGCTATAAGCAATGATAAACTATATTTGCTATAATTAAAAAAGTATAACAAGTAATTGCACTTGCAGGGTGTTCAACTAAATATTTGTTTTTGTTTACCAAGGTTAAGTATTGGACAGGCAAAGATAGTGATTGGATTTGAGAAAAAATAATATACATCTAAAATTTTCCAAGTGTTATATTTCCAACCTGAAGTAGAGTAATTTAAGTCACTGAGTGTCGTTCGCGGGAGTGAGTGTTACTAGACTCAGAAATGCGTGTAAAAATCATCTTGAGAACCAAACTTGAATCCGCTTTTAAAGTTTTTCTTTAGTCACGTGTGATGTGGCTGGCGAGAGAAGGTTTCCAAGAAAGAAAACGTGAGAATGACCGACCTCTCAGTAAGTAACTTTAATTTGTATTGATCAGTTACTTATAATATATACGTGTATGTCAAATCCATTCAAGAATGATTGTTAAGACTATTACTGTTCGATATAATAGGGCTTTTGTTCGTTAATGTTTTATGCAGGTGGAAGAGAAAGTAGAATAGCCGATGTCCTGAGAAGGGGGATAAAGGTAGTACCCTACCATGTCGTTGATGGGGAGTATAGAAGGGGACCTAGGACCGTTGACAGAGACAGGCCAAGGAACCTCGAGGAGTGGACTCGAGACACCACCAACCAACACACTCCTCAGATTATTTGAGAGAAAACGTGAATGGGGGAAGTTGCCAGCAGAAAATGGGTGAGCAAACGCGGTGATGGAAGTGAGAGGGGGATAGAACGAGTGAGGGCGACGGACTTTGAGTGAAATGGGGGGGGTGCTTGTGGGTGGAATTGTGAGACTTTCATTTAAGAGCAGGATAAGGGAAAAATCTACAGGATATATAGTTTATGACCTTGAAGTGTTAGATGTTTTGAGGGTCAACGTAGTACCATCCCTCCTGCTAGATATGGCCGAGGTGCTGTCTCAAGTGGTAGAGTGAGCCCACCATGTTTTGATTGGACCCTTACTCCGCCCGTAGGTTGCTTGTTTGTTTTTTCGAAATCCCAATAGAGATCATAATTGATAAAGGATGCAAATTTAGGATTTTAGTTTTCTCTACCTAAAGTATATAAAGTAGATGTTCGAAAAAATTCTCTAACTAGATAAATAAATGACTAACCGATATACGTTTGTATTAAAAAAGTTTCAAAACCTTTCCTGTATGCTGAGGTAATCTGTTGGGGTAATAACTCAAGAGAAGAAAAAGAAATTAATTTGAGTTCATAGAAAAAATTATTTTTTTAATGTTCGATTCCTTAAGAGATTATAAAACTTAAGCGGAGTGTGATTCTAAAGCGAAGTTATTTTTTTCTGTTTGCAAGTGAAATATTATTTTTATTTATTTTAATACTGCATGCACAGATACAGGTGTATTTTTTGTAGAGATGTGGGTATAGTCTTCATATGATAATTGTGATATTTTGTAGAGATAAAGATATTAATGATTTAGAGGAGCTTATCTGCAGATAATTGTTGTTAATTATTGTTCTTTGTTGCAAAGTTTATAATTACTATTTTTCTAATTAAGATAATCTTTAAATTAAAATAACAAGATTTAATTCGTTTTATATTGTCATTTAAGAAAAAAATAATTGTTAATTTTGTTGATATGTATATAAATATGCGTATGTGTGGGTATGTGCCAATATATATAGGTGTGCTGTTCTATTTGCCTTGCATGTGATATCATTGGTCGTCCTTCACTACGTAAGTACGCTATGTGACCTTCACTCCCTTCCTCCTCCCTTTCCTCCCTTTTTACTCCCTTTCAGGGTGCTCTCCCCTTCGGGAAGTGACCGTTAATGTACACCCTCTAGCTTACTTCTGCTTTTCTTTTTTCCTTTCTTTCTTCTTTTCTTTTGCTCTTCGCATATAAATAGTTAACTAGATAAAGGACTCACCGATTTAAGTTTATAATATATATATTTTTTTTTTGCAAAGTTAAACAGAAAAGGAATGGATATATAATTCGCCTTAGCTTAATCTGTACTATATTAATGTTATTTTTAAGATGTTAGTTTTGTAATACTTACTAGTGGTGAATATAGATTGCAGGGTAGTTATTTTATGGACACCTTCGCTATATTTTTACTAGTAATTGAACGCATGAAGCCAATTTTTTATAAGATGTTGACGTTGGGTATTATGACTGTTGATTTTTTCAATTTTGTTAAATTACTAGATGATAAACGTGAGCTAGCTCCATTATTTTTGATGAGGTTTGCATGTTAATGTTACACTGATAAGACAGAATTTGAATTGAGTAGTAATAGGGAGTTTGTCTGCCACATATTTTAACTATCTCTAAAGGAAGGTTGGTGGCTATGCTACTGTATATTGTGAGAGAAGGAATTCAAAAATGGTAAAAGAAACGCCAAAAGCATTTACTTTAAAATGAGTATTATTATGAAATACAATTACAGAATTTTTGTTTTTGTGTCAAAATGCTATTATCACATTATTTACTGTTATTCTTATTTATTAGTATAATTATTATTAGAATTGTATTATTCTTATGGCTGTTGTTGTTACTATCACTCCATTTTCCTTCTTGCTAATTATTATTTCATCATATTATCAGTAGTAACACAATTATTAGCATTTTTATTTTGAATTCTTACCATTGTGTTACTGTAGTCACTGTTAATAAGAGTATTACTGTTGTGCCTGTTCTCATCAGAATTTCATGACTTCTTGATGTCTATAGCACACTAATGTCTTGTAGAGATGCTTCATCATTTACTCAGCTACATCCTAAGTATCTTGTAATAATGATCTAAATGGTGTAGACAAATATTTACAGCCACTCTTCTATTTTCAGGCAGTCCCGACCTGCAATTTACTACTCCTGTCCCTTTCACCCATTGGAGAGATTGCAAGCACTTGTAGATACTGGGGATGCGCAGTATCCCCTTTGTGTGCTTACATATATGGCCATAGTTGTACCCAGAGGTGATATCTAGTGTTTCCTGTATTTGTGGTAGCCACATTAGGCCCTTATTTCTGGCCCTAGAATCTACTCTCTGGCTATTCTTATTGCAGTATTTGAATTTGGAGGGAGAAGCTTGTCCGGGGGATAGGTGTCGTAAGAAGAGATATGGTAATATGACCGCCTCAACAGTTGAGTCAACGCAGGGGGAAGAGGCACTCAAAATGGATATATCTGCACTCTTCTGTTGTCCGGTGTGCCGCCCTAAGCAGAATTCTCGGGCCAACCGTTGTTACAACCAGGACCTATCTTACAGCGAAGACATGAGGGATGACGGAAAAAGGAGTGGGGTCGGCCCAGTACCTAGTGATATCCCAAAATGTGGGACTCCATATGTGGACAAAGGGGAATGCAAGAGAAGTGAAAAATTTAGGTGAGAATAAAAAGGATATGGAAAATTCCCTATAAAAGAAAAGAAATTGAGAGAGAGACATTTCTCATAGAATAGAACATAACACAGGAAACTGAAATATTCCCTCAGTGAAACCATGTACAGTATAATTTTTTTTTTCCAGCATACCAAGCCTGAGAGTTTATTTTTAGATCATAAAATTTAAGTTAAGAAAGCCTCAATGCCTCCCCTAGAAGTAGTATTCAGATATAAGAAAAATAGTTACTCTAGTTTTAATATAGGAAGTGTCATTGTCTCATTTATGAGCATTATTAGAAAGTTATTATTTACAAACAGTGTTGTGTTTTGATTTAGTACTATAATACTTTTTCTTTTATTGATGAGTTTTTTAGATAATTGTCACTTACAAACCGTACTTTTAAGTTAATTGGGTGCTATAACAATTTTTCATTTATATTTCTTGTTATTAAAGTGTATTATTGAATAGTTATCTTTTAGATTAATATGTTTATTTTCTCTTTACTGTAATAAACTAATAGCCATGTTGTCACTCATTGATAGCTACATAATGTAGTTGTGAATACTTAAATAGACAGTTTTTTACTTGCTAATTGAAATTCTTTAATCTGAATGAGTGTTGTGAGAATATATTTTTCTTTTATTTGTCTATTTTGGAAATCACATGTTCTATATATTGAGTGTACCCATGACATTGAAATAATTTTCAGGTAACTTTAGTATGTATTAGGTAGCATAGGGAAAATTTTATATGACATACAGAAAAAATGCACTTAGGCAATTATGCTCTGTTTATGGTATAAAATTATATGTGTTAGCCATTTTTTTAATATTAATAACATAAGCTCTTGTGATTCACAGTGCTTTTAAATGTGCTTGACTTAATATTACGTTACTCTACATGAACTCTGTTATCTCAGTCTCAGTAGAGGATAGCCATCCTTTTTGTTGTAAGTTAATGCTTCACCAGAAACAACTTATTTCAGGAATGGGCAGTGGGGAGTGACGCATAGCTCAAACCCCCATTTGCAGGCTAAAATTTCACACATGGCTTTCTTTGTTAAAAGAACCAAGCCCAGAATTGGCAGGGAATCTGCATTGTTTTAGTTGCCCCACACTCCATAGGTTATGGGGTGTTCCCCCTTCTTTAATGCCTGTTGGTGGAGGTGTGACCAAGTGCTTAACCGAAGTGATAAAAAGGGTCAAGCAGCACACGAGGGCAGGAGAGTATTTTTCGTGCCCATACAGACAACATATGTTAAGGGGACTGTGGCATTGAGGCCTATAGGAACTCTGTAGGTTCTAGATAAATTAAATGTTAAGTATCATTTTATATCTATCACCTTGCACAATTTAGACCTGGCCTGAAGTGTAGAGAAATATATGAATATATCTATACAACAATGGTGGCAGCGAAACTACAACTCTAACACGACGGTGGAGTACGACTACAAAATATGACAGTGTACAGTATATCACAGGCATGACTACTGAAGTACCCCAGTTTCACTGCCACCACTGTCGTGTTGATATATTCATATATTTCTCTATACTTAAGGCCAGGTCTAAATCGTGCAAGGTGAAAGATATGCGATGATAGCTAACACTTAATTTAGTTAGATGCTACAGAGTTCCTCTAGGCCTCAATGCCCCCATCCCCTTGACGTAATGTTATCTGTATGAGTGCCAAAAATACTCTCCTGCCCTTGCATGCTGCTTGACCCTTTTTATCACTGAAGGTCAGGCACTTGGTACTGTCTCCACCAATAGGTGTTCAAAGAAAGGGAAGCACCCCATAACCAATGGTGTGGGGGGCATCTAAAACAATGCGGCTTCCCCGCCAATTCTGGGCTGGGTTTTTATAACAGAGAAAGCCATGTGTGAACTTCGAGCCTGCACATGGAGGCATGAGCAATGCGTCACTCTTACATTCTGCAAAGAAGTTTTCTTACGAAGCTTCAAACTATGAACTCTAGTTCTAGTGCCAGCCATATCAAAATATCGATCCCTATCTACTCTGTCATAACCATAAAGGAATATAAAAACCGTCACCATATCCCCTCTACTTCTTCTAGCTTCGAGTGATGGTAAGTCTAATTCCCTAAGCCTCTTCTCATAACTGAGATTGTGTATTTCTGACACCAGTTTCGTGGCATGTCTCTGAACTTTTTCCAGCTTAACTACGTGCTTTTTCAAGTGTTCATTCAAAAAGGGGGCTGCATATTCAAGCTTTGGCCTCACTTAGAATACATAAATATTTCTGAACATTTCCTTGTCCATGTGCCTGAAGGCTACCCTTACATATGCTAAGAAAGCATATGCTGCCCTTACTATGCCATTTATATACATTTCTGGAGACAAATTAGCTAGTATGTTTACTCCTAGATCTCTCTCATTCTGTCTCTTAGATTTCTGCTCCTGCCATTTGGTAGTCAAGCTTGGGCATTCTTGCACTCATACCCATTCTCATTACCTTACATTTAGAAGTATTGAATTTTGTTAACCACTTATCTGATCACTCATGCAGACTATTTAGGTCTTCCTGAAATTCTCTACCATTGTTCCCATCTCTTTTTTCTTCACAATCTTTGCATCATCTGCAAACATATTCATGAATGAATTTACAGACTCTGGTAGGTCATTTACTTATACAAGGAACAAAAGTGGCCCTAAAACTGAACCCTGTGGAACTCCGCTACTAACTCTCCTCCATTCAGACACTGAGTGTCTTACTTTAACCCCCCTGTTCCCTTCCTTCTAAGTAATTTTTTATCCATTTCAAGACATTTCCACCTCTTCTCGCCATAGCTTGCAGTTTCTAAATAAGTCTCCAATGTGGGACCGTGTTTGATGCTTTCTGGAAGTCAAGAATATACAATCTGCCCAGCCCTCTCTTTCCTGTAAGATTCAGCATACCTCATCATAAAATTCTAATAAGTTTGTTACTGTTCATAGTTTCTCTATAACTTTGCAAACTTTGCTGGTCAAGGAAACAGGTCTGTAGTTTGGACCAGTATCCCTCCTTCCCTTTTTGAAGAGAGGTACCACATATGGTTGTTACCAGCATCTTGGAAGCTCCCCTGATTCCAGCGACTTTTCAAGTATGATACATAGTGCTGCAGATACATAGTGCTGCTGGTATTGATTTAGCACATTTCCTAAGTACATAAGGAGATATGTCATAAGGACCTGTAGCTTTATGGGCATTTAACTCCATCAGTGCTTTGCTTACCTCTGTGGCTGAAAAGATGATATTCTCTATTACCGGCCCTTGAGCTCCTATCTCTGTAATCTGAGGGGGTGGAGTATTTTCTGCTGTAAATACTGACTGAAACTCCTTGTTCAGTTCTTTGCAGATCTCTTCATCCATCTCAGTGATGCTTCCATCCACTCTCTTTAGCCTTAAAAGCTCTTCTTTTACCTTCAGTTTTCCTCTGATAAACCTGTGGAAAAGTTTGGGATTTTCTTTAGCTTTCCTGGTAATATACCTTTTATAGTCTCTCTCTGCCTCTCTTCTTTTATATATGTAATCATTTCTTGCTCTTTTATAAGTATGCCAGGCATTTATGGTTTTTCTTACTATACCTTTTCCAGCATTTGTCTTTCAACTCCTTAGCTCTCTTACACTCATTATCGAACCATTTCTCTCTAGCATGAATAACTCCTAATTTGGTGGAAGATATGCAACAAGTGAATATCTTCCCATATTCCTCACAAATAATTATGTACATTTCTTGTACAAAATTGTTGTTAAATAAGGTCCTCCAGTTGGTAGCTTCAAAAAACTCATTAATATTGATGTAATCTCCTCTTGGATAGTTCTTCTTCATGTCCTTCTCAGTGGCTCTACTTTCAAGCAAAACATCTTTGATGATAATATCCATCAGCAACATACAATGGTCACTCTTTCCAATTGGTGGTTCATCCTCGAGTTTTTCAATATCGAACACATTATCTGTGAATACTATATCAAACAGTGTTCCTTCATCTTCACCCCTGGCTCTTGTTGGTTTCAGTACATGTTGGTGTAGGAAATTCCCTTGTACACAATCTAGGAATCTTGCCCCTAATGAGTCCTTCCCTCCGTGCTGGTCCCATAATCAAAATCCTACATTTTTTCTCCCTTGCGATATTAACAACTGAGTTTATGACTTCAATAGTACCCATATGACCTACATCATAAACTTCTAGCCAGTGTTGATTCCTTTGTGGGTTATATACAATAGTTATTATAATGCTCTCTGACCCGGAATATATGTGAGCAACAAGAAATTCCTTGACCTCACTTTCTGTCTCAGAGTTTATTTCTTCAACCTGAAATATTTTGCATGTGAGCAGTGCTATCCCTCCGCCAGTCCTCTCAGATATTACAACTCTTAATATTCTGAAGCCTTTAGGAGAAACTGTGACACTGTTTATATCCTCAGTTAACTTAGTCTCTGTAATCGCTACTATATCTGCCTTCCTGTTGTGAATCTTATCCTTTAATTCCACTTCCTTACCAGCTACCCCATCAGCATTTGTATACAGCCATCTTATGAGACCCCATCTCCTGATCTTCTAGCATTATCTTCTTTATCTCCCCTTTGGCTGGAAGAACTTTGAAACAAAAAATTTTTTTTTCCTCATATCTTCCCTCATTTAACCTTTTAGTTTCTTGCAACAAGTTTTTGATCCTTTCTGTCTCTTCCTGTGGTTTATATGGTCTGTTGAACACTGTTCTGAATTTGTTAAGGTCTTATAGGTATTTTGCCTGCATCAATACTTCTGTACATGTGTCCCCTCTCTCAAAGGTTATTTTTCATTATTCTTGCCTTTCCCTCCCTAGAGTATTTACCAATTCAGTGAATGCTTACAAAATTCTCTGGACCACATAAAACTCCAAGCTTCCTTTTCAGTTCTAAAACCCTAGCTTTATTTTCTTCATGTCTCCCCTCCCATGTTGACTCCTGTGATTCATTTATGCCTAAGTTTGCCACTGACTTCTATTTATCAAGAGCCTGTTTGATCAGTGGATTAGCCCTCTCAAGAACAACACCTTTAATTTTTACATTACTGTTTCATTGTAGTAAAGTGTATTTACATTTTCCAGCGCCATTGCCCTCACTGCCTATTTTACTGCCATATGGTACTTTACACTACTGCATCTGCAATGGAACTTGTAATGGCCTCTTGTTCCTCTTGTAGCTCTTGAAACTCTTTCCATAGCTGTTTGATGTTTTCCTTTATCTGGGTGTTCCAAGCTGCAATGTCTCTCTCAGAAGAGAGCAGTGAACTAACATTTACTTCATTCATGCAGTCGCTCAACTGTTTGTTGTTATTTTCTTGTTTAGAAATTCTGATTTCTAATTCACTATTTTCCTCTTGCAGCTTTTTTATTTGTTTTTCTAGTTATTTTCTCTCTTTCCCTTGTGCATTGGTAGACTCCTCTAAATTTCCTTTTATCTCTCTATAAGTGATTCATTCTCCTGAATTTCTCTATCCATATTTCGAAATTAATAATCCAGGCTTGTTACAAGGGTCTCAAGATCCCTGGCTTCTTGTTTTAGGCTCCTTTGTGTTTGTGTGTGTGTGTGTGTGTATGAATGTTTATGTGTGTGATTACCTAATTGTGTTTATGGGAAAGAGCCCAAAGCTTGTATCTTCCCGTCTCCTGATCGGTTCCATTTTATACTTAGTGATACTTATCATACCTGTCCTTAAAACTATAGATAGCGATAGCATTAACTACCTCCTCGCTTAGCCAATTCCAATTATCAACTACTCTTACACTGAAAAAGTATTTACTTACATCCTGCAAAGAAGTTTTCTTACGAAGCTTCAAACTGTGACCTCTAGTTCTAGAGCCAGCCATATCAAAATATCGATCCCTATCCACTCTATCATAACCATGAAGGAATTTAAAGACTGTCATCATATCCCCCCTCACTATTCTAGCTTCGAGTGATGGTAAGTCTAATTCCCTCAGCTTCTCATCATAACTGAGATTGCGTATTTCTGGCACCAGTTTCGTGGCATGTCTTTGAACTTTTTCAAGCTTAGCTATGTGCTTTTTCAAGTGTGGATTCCAAAAGGGGGCTGCATATTCGAGTTTTGGCCTCACATAGGTTACATAAATATTTCTGAACATTTCCTTGTCCATGTGCCTGAAGGCTACCCTTACATTTGATAAGAATGCATATGCTGCCCTTACTATGCCAGTTATATGTATTTCTGGAGACAAATCTGCCAGTATGTTTACTCCTAGATCTCTCTCATTTTCGGTCTCTTGAAGTTGTACTCCAGCCACCGAGTAGTCAAGCTTGGGCCTTCTTGCACTTGTACCCATTCTCATTACCTTACATTTTGAAGTATTGAATTTCATTAGCCACTTTTCTGACCACTCATGCAGATTATTTAGATCCTCCTGAAGTTCTCTACCATTGTTCTCGTTTTTTACTTTCTTCACAATCTTTGCATCATCTGCAAACATATTCATGAATGAATTTACAGACTCTGGTAGGTCATTTACATATACAAGGAACAAAAGTGGCCCTAAAACTGAACCCTGTGGAACTCCACTACTAACTCTTCTCCATTCAGACACTGAGTATCTTACTCTAACCCTCTGTTCCCTTCCTTCTAAGTAAGTTTTTATCCATTCCAAATCATTTCCACCTATTCTAGCCATTGAGTGCAGCTTCCTAATAAGTCTCCCATGTGGAACAGTGTCAAACGCTTTCTGGAAGTCTAGGAATATGCAATCTGCCCAGCCCTCTCTTTCCTGTAAGATTTGGCTTACCTCATCATAGAATTCTAATAAGTTTGTTACTATTGATCTACCTTCTCTGAAGCCATGTTGCCTCACTGACAAAAAGTTGAAGGATTCCAAGTGAAGAGAGATATGTTTCCTTAGTAGTTTCTCCATAACTTTGCAAACTATGCTGGTAAAGGAAACTGGTCTATAGTTCAGAGCCGTATTCCTCCTTCCCTTTTTGAAGATAGGTATCACATTTGCTTGTTTCCAGCATCTTGGAATCTCCCCTGACTCCAGTGACTTTTTAAATATGATACTTAGTGCCAATGATATTGAGTTTGCGCATTTTTTAAGCACATGAGGGGATATGTCATCAGGACCTGTAGCTTTATGAACATCTAAATCCATCAGCGCTTTGCATACCTCTGTGGCTGTAAGGTTGATGTTCTCTAATACCGGCCCTTGAGCTTCTATCTCTGCAATCTGAGGGGGTGGGGTATTTTCTACTGTAAATACTGACTGAAACTCCTTGTTCAATTCTTTGCAGATCTCTTCATCCGTCTCAGTGATGCTTCCATCCGCTCTTTTTAGCCTTAAAACCTGTTCTTTCACCTTCAGTTTTCCTCTGATAAAGCTTTGGAAAAGCTTGGGATATTCTTTAGCCTTCCTGGTGATGTCCCTCTCATAGTCTCTCTCTGCCTCTCTCCTTTTACTTAGGTAGTCATTTCTTTCTCTTTTGTAGATTTGCCAGGCATTTATGTTTTTTCTCCTCCTATACCTTTTCCAGCATTTGTCTCTCCACTCCTTGGCTCTTTTACACCCATTATCGAACCATTTCTCTCTGGCATGAATTACACCTACTTTGGTGACAGGTATGCAGCAATCTACTATCTTTCCATATTTCTCACAAAAGATGTCATACATTTCTTGTACAGATTTGTTGTAAAATAAGGTTCTCCAGTCAATAACTGCAAAATACTCATTCATTTTGATGTAATCTCCTTTCGGATAGTTCCTCTTCATGTCCTCAGTGCCTCTACTCTCAGGCAGAATATCTTCAATGATATACTCCATCAACAAAACACAGTGGTCACTCTTTCCAATTGGTGGTTCATACTCAATTTTTTCAATATCCAACACATTATCTGTGAATACTAGATCAAGTAGTGATGGCTCATTCCCACCCCTGGCCCTTGTTGGTTCCATTACATGTTGGTGTGGGAAATTCCCTTGTACGCAATCTAGGAATCTTGCCCCGAATGAGTCCTCACCACTGTGTGGGTCAAGATTTATCCAATCTATCTCTTTATGATTAAAGTCTCCCATAATCAAAATCCTACATTTTTTTTCCCGTGCAATGTTAACAACTGAGTTTATGACTTCAATAGTACCTATATGACTTTCCTCATAAACTTCAAGCCTATTCTGGTTCCTTGGTGGGTTATATACAACAGTTATTATAATGCTCTCTGACCCAGTATTTATGCGAGCAACAAGAAATTCCTTGAACTCATTTTCTATAGCCAAGTTTATTTCTTCAACTTGAATCCTTTCACTTATGAGCAGTGCTATCCCTCCACCAGTCCTCTCAGATCTTTCAACCCTTAGTATTTTGAAGCCCTTAGGAAAAACTGTGACACTGTTTATGTCCTCACTCAACTTAGTCTCTGTAATTGCTACTATATCTGCCTTACTGTTGTGAATCCTATCTTTTAATTCTACTGCCTTGCCAGCTAATCCATCAGCATTTGTGTATAACAATCTTAATGAGGCCCCATCCCCTGATCTTCTGTCATTATCTTCTTCATCTCTTCTTTGTCTGGGAGAACTCGGAAATGAAAGTTTTTCTTCTGTTCTTCATTTCTTTCCTCATTTAACCTTCTTGCCTCTTGCAACAAGTTTTTGATCTTTCCCATCTCTTCCTGTGTTCTGTATCGTCTAATGAACACTTCTTTGAATTCTTGAAGGTCTTTTAGACTTTTTTTTTTCAACAATATTTCCCTACATGTTTCCCCTCTCTCAAAGGTTACTTTTGTTGGTCTCGGCTTTCCTTCCCTCGAATATTTACCTAGTTGGTTTATGTTTACAATATCCTCAGGACCACAAACTACTCCAAACTTTCTTATCAGGTCTACAACCCTAGCTTTATTTTCTTCAAGTCTCCCCTGCCATGTTGGCTCCTGGGATTCGCTTATGCCTGAGATTACCACTGTCCTCTCCTTATCAAGTGCCTGTCTGATGAGTGGGTTTGCCCTTTCCATCACAGGGTCTTTCATTTTTTTGATTACTGTCTCTTTATAGTCAACTGTTTGTATGTTTTCCAGTGCCACCACCTTTACAGCCTCTTTTACTGCCACATTCCCCTTTAGTGCATCAGCAAAGGAAGTTTTCATGGCATCATTTTCCATATTCAGCTCCTGGAGCTCTTTTCTGAACTGTTCAATGTTTTCCTTAATCTGGACATTCCAAGCAGCAATCTCGTCTCTCTCAGAAGAGAGCAGTGAACTAACATCTAATTCCTTTAAGTTGTCATTCAGCTGTTTGTTTTTATCTTCTTGTTTAGAAATTCTAGATTCTAGTTGACTCTTTTCCCCTTCCAGCTTCTTTATTCTTTTTTCTAGTTCCTTTCTCTCTTGCCCTTGTGCTTTATTTGCTTCCTCCAAAGATCTTATTTGTTTTCTGAGTGTTTCATTCTCTTTCATTTCTCCATCCATATTCCGAATTTTATCATCAAGGCTTATAACCATTTCCTCTAATAACTTCTTGATTCTCTGTTTAAGTCCCCTGATGGCTACCCCTTCTCCCGACCCATGGGTGGGAGAGGTTTGGGACAGAGATGGCCTCATTTTTATGTTCTCCCTCTCACAGAATATAGAAAGAAGACGAGAAAGAGGAAAAAAAAAAGAGAAAAACTTTTAATTGAGCTTCACACAGAATTTTTATATCTCCATATAAGTGCTATTTAGTGACTCAGTTTATCTCTTTTCTGGTAACACACATCTTAACTTAAAAACTTGACCATGGTAATTTAAGTATAAAAAGAAAAAGAAAAACAAAAGTCAAACCTGAAGGAAAATTCGAATTTGTGTTTGAGGTGGCACCCACCTGTTTCTGCTATATAATCTTCCTAACTGATAAACTGACTTGCTAACCAAGATATGTTATCACGGGATTAGACTTTACATTTAGCTCAATATATATACAAAATAAAAAAATAAAAAAATAGTAAAAGAGAAAGCTAAAAGAAAAGCAAAAAAATGAAGAAAATAAGACAGCTGTACTACTTGGCAACTTAACTCAGTACTGTTGACAGGTGGATATTTGGTATTTTTTTTATTTTTTTATTATTCAATTATTTCGTGTATCAAACTAACTAACTAGTTAATATAAATGGGAAGGATACTGATTTTAACAATATATAGAACCACAGGATCAGGTAAACGGCTTAGTGTGATTACCTAATTGTGATTACCTAATTGTGTTTACGGGAAAGAGCCCAAAGCTCGTATCTTCCCGTCTCCTGATCGGTTCCATTTTTAGACTTAGTGATACTTATCATACCTGTCCTTAAAACTATGGATTGAGGTAGCATTAACTACCTCCTCGCTTAGCGAATTCCAATTATCAACTACTCTTACACTGAAAAAGTATTTCCTTACATCCTGCAAACAAGTTTTCTTCCGAAGCTTCAAACTATGACCTATGTGAGGCCAAAACTGGAATATGCAGCCCCCTTTTGGAATCCGCACTTGAAAAAGCACATAGCTAAGCTTGAAAAAGTTCAAAGACATGCCACGAAACTGGTGCCAGAAATATGCAATCTCAGTTATGATGAGAGGCTGAGGGAATTAGACTTACCATCACTCGAAGCTAGAAGAGTGAGGGGGGATATGGTGACATTCTTTAAATTCCTTCATGGTTATGATAGAGTGGATAGGGATCGATATTTTGATATGGCTGGCTCTAGAACTAGAGGTCATAGTTTGAAGCTTGGTAAGAAAACTTCTTCGCAGGATGTAAGGAAATACTTTTTCAGTGTAAGAGTAGTTGATAATTGGAATTCGCTAAGCGAGGAGGTAGTTAATGCTATCTCAATCCATAGTTTTAAGGACAGGTATGATAAGTATCACTAAGTATAAAATGGAACCGATGAGGAGACGGGAAGATACGAGCTTTGGGCTCTTTCCCGTAAACACAATTAGGTAATCACACACATGCATACACAGACTTAGCTCACACCTATATAGGTACATGTACACACTACTCTCTCTCTCTCTCTCTCTCTCTCTCTCTCTCTCTCTCTCTCTCTCTCTCTCACACACACACACACTCCTCTCACACCCTCTCTCAAACACACTTCTCACTCACACACACACAAACTATCCACACTTGCACACTGCAAACACCCACAGACTAAACTCCTATACAGCCATGGGCACACACACACATGCAATACACATATGCATGCATACTCATACTCCTCTCTTACATACATAAACACACACTGCTCACATGCACTTTGCACAAACACACTCTTCTAGCTTCGAGTGATGGCAAGTCTAATTCCCTCAGCCTCTCATCATAACCGAGATTGCGTATTTCTGGCACCAGTTTCGTGGCATGTCTTTGTGTGTGTGTGTGTGTGTGGAGTGTTTGTGCAAAGTGCATGTGAGCAGTGTGTGTTTATGTATGTAAGAGAGGAGTATGAGTATGCATGCATATGTGTATTGCATGTGTGTGTGTGCCCATGGCTGTATAGGAGTTTAGTCTGTGGGTGTTTGCAGTGTGCAAGTGTGGATAGTTTGTGTGTGTGTGAGTGAGAAGTGTGTTTGAGAGAGGGTGTGAGAGGAGTGTGTGTGTGTGTGAGAGAGAGAGAGAGAGAGAGAGAGAGAGAGAGAGAGTAGTGTGTACATGTACCTATATAGGTGTGAGCTAAGTCTGTGTATGCATGTGTGTGATTACCTAATTGTGTTTACGGGAAAGAGCCCAAAGCTCGTATCTTCCCGTCTCCTCATCGGTTCCATTTTATACTTAGTGATACTTATCATACCTGTCCTTAAAACTATGGATTGAGATAGCATTAACTACCTCCTCGCTTAGCGAATTCCAATTATCAACTACTCTTACACTGAAAAAGTATTTCCTTACATCCTGCGAAGAAGTTTTCTTACCAAGCTTCAAACTATGACCTCTAGTTCTAGAGCCAGCCATATCAAAATATCGATCCCTATCCACTCTATCATAACCATGAAGGAATTTAAAGAATGTCACCATATCCCCCCTCACTCTTCTAGCTTCGAGTGATGGTAAGTCTAATTCCCTCAGCCTCTCATCATAACTGAGATTGCATATTTCTGGCACCAGTTTCGTGGCATGTCTTTGAACTTTTTCAAGCTTAGCTATGTGCTTTTTCAAGTGCGGATTCCAAAAGGGGGCTGCATATTCCAGTTTTGGCCTCACATAGGTTACATAAATATTTCTGAACATTTCCTTGTCCATGTGCCTGAAGGCTACCCTTACATTTGATAAGAATGCATATGCTGCCCTTACTATGCCATTTATATGTATTTCTGGAGACAAATCTGCCAGTATGTTTACTCCTAGATCTCTCTCATTTTCTGTCTCTTGAAGTTGTACTCCAGCCACCGAGTAGTCAAGCTTGGGCCTTCTTGCACTTGTACCCATTCTCATTACCTTACATTTTGAAGTATGTGTGTGCGTGTGTGTGTTTTGGGTGTGTGGTGGTGAGGGTGGGCAGGTGTGGGTGTGTGCGGATGGGTGTATGGTGTGTGGGGGGGAAGTTATGTGATTACATGAGGAGTTGGGGTATGTGTGCACCTGGGGGTAAGTATGTGTATGTGGTGAGGGTAGTGAATGGCTGGATGAATTGAATAGGATTAGATTTGATTGGATGGATGTATTACAAATAGTCATCGAATTACAACTGATTTGGTTCTGACCATACCAGTCGTAACTTGGTGATGTTGCAAAAGCTAACCATTACATAATTGGGAAAATTATACTATAGTGGACACTAACAGTATGTCATATTAAGTCATAGTGTTATGCCTTTTTAACCTTTATACCTCACATTTGTTTCTTATTATTATGACCTATTTATAAATAATTTCTTAGGAAAGTTTATAATAAAGAAATACAGTGTATAAAGTATTTTACACGCTCTAAATGTGATGGCTGGTCCGTGCTTGGCTATGAGAGACAGAAGTTGGGGTACCCA
>JAXCGZ010011911.1:0-54268 GCA_037179515.1 Halocaridina rubra
CATTCAACCAAAACTACATTATTTATTGTAAAAATAATGGTTTAATTACAAATTCGTAATAATAATGATATTAATAATAATAATAATAATAATAATAATAATAATAATAATAAAAATAATAATAATAATAATCTCCACAATCATCATCAAAGGAAAATTATTGTTAAAAATAATAATAATAATAATAATAATAATAATAATAATATGTAATAATAAGATCTAAGGAGAAATTTTGGAATAGACATCATGAAGTAATGCAGAAGTATATTAAAACCCAGCAGAGAGCAGGATATTCATTACACATCTTTTATAATCCCTTCACATCTGACAGGTCATTACACTCTCCATCTCTGTTTCTCTTTACAGCCTGATAAAGGCTGTTTTATTTTATCATTTTCGGCCCATCCTGGTGTCACAATAATAAAGAAAATAAATAAATAAAAAAAAATAATTTTGTTTTTCAAAAAAAAATCCGCGATGCACTGAATCCGCAATAGGTGAACCGCGAAATAGCTAGGGATTACTGTATATATATATATATATATATATATATATATATATATATATATATATATATATATATATATATATATATATATATATATATATATATATATATATATATATATATATATATATATATATATATATATATATACACAGTGATCCCCCGCTGTATTGCGTTTCTTGGTTCGCGTTTTCACTGTATCGCTTTTTTTTTTTTTGGCAACTTATTATTGTAAAATACCTATGTACATGAGTATGTCATGTAATTACCACTTCATTCACCGTAATTTTATCTATCACTTTCATATAAATTTACGTTGCATGCTGTTATTTATGAAGTAAAGGGTGGTTTGTTAACAGCATAGGGAGGGTTTATACAATGTAAATGTAAAAATAAATTAAAATATCTATGTACATATAGGCTGATCCTACTTCGCGGTTTTCCTGTCTTGCGCCGGGTCCCAGAACCGAATTACCGCGATAATGGGGGATTACTGTGTGTATATATATATATATATATATATATATATATATATATATATATATATATATATATATATATATATATATATATATATATATATATATATATAAATATATATATATATATATATATTTATATGTTCTTATGTTCTGCTTTTACGTTACAGACTCCCTTTTCTACTACGGGCTAGGACGGTTGCCTTCTTGCGAAGGACTTGTTTTGGCAGATGTAATCGTTACCCTGAGTGCATGCCCTTGCTAACCTCAGACCGTTACAGGATGCAAACCTTCGACCTGATACCTTAGAGTTCCAAACGCTACCGCTTGAGCCACGGCGATTATATATATATATATATATATATATATATATATATATATATATATATATATATATATATATATATATATATATATATATATATATATATATATATATATATATATATATATATATATATAGTTACCCCCCTTATCTCGGTAGTTCGGTTCCGGGACCCGGTGCGAACCAGGAAAACCGCGGAGTAGGATCAGCCTATATGTACATAGATATTTTAATTTATTTTTACGTTTACACTGTATACACCCTCCCTGTACTGTTAAAAAAAACACCCTTTACATTATAAATAACAGCAAGCGACGTAATTTTTTATGAAAGTGATAAGAAAACTTACCGTGAATGAGGTGATGATGACGTGAAATACATAGGTACAGTATTTTACAATAATTTTTACGCTTACGTAAAATAGCGGCCGACATCCACAAACTTTTTTCCTTCTTTCAACATATCTAAGAGCTTCACTTTATCTACAATGGTTAACATTTTCCACTGCCGCTTAGGCTCACTACAAGAAGCCTTAGAAGATGAAGGATGCTTGGGAGGCATTGCAAAGGTTAAAATATGCAAGTAAAAAAATCACAAGCAAATCATATTAACAATAATAAGCACAACGTGAATGGCGCACATGAGGTGAGACAATGGAAGATGGTGGAAGCCTTTGTCCCAAACGATGATAGCGGTATCGTATTTTACGTGTTGCAACACTGTTAGTATTTATGTTTTTTACTATTTTTCACTGTTTTATTATTCTTAGGCTAAGAAATAAATTTTTTTTATCAATAAAATCATGAAACTACTAGAAATATAAATGTATATGCTAGCTAACGTAGCTGCGACCCCAATACATTGTACGCTATCGAACACAAACAAAACGTTTAATAAGCACAACGTGAACAGCGCACATGTGAGTTAGACTGAACGAGTCTTTGTCCAAAACGCTGATAGCGGTATCGTATTTTACATGTTGCAATACTGTTAGTATTTATGTTTTTTACTATTTTTTACTGTTTTATTATTCTTAGGCTAATAAATACGTTTTTTATCAATAAAATCATGAAAGTACTGGAAATATAAATATATATGCTAGCTCATGCAGCTGCGACCCCAATACATCGTACGCTATCGAAAACTTTTTCACATGATGCAATACTGTGAGTTATACTGTACGTACGTATATCATTCAGTTATTAGTACAATGTATATTAATTTAAAATTCATTCACTTATTTGATGATTGTACAAAATCTATTGTATTTATTCATTGTAATATGGACCAAATATTCCTTTTGTAAAGATTATACTGTACTTTTCAAAAGAGGTGGTCAATAAACGTATCTATCTATCTAAATTTATGTTCTTTACTATTTTTTAATGTTTTATTATTCGTAGGCTGGGAAATAAATTTTATTCATCAATTAGATAATGAA
This sequence comes from Halocaridina rubra, assembly GCA_037179515.1. Taxonomy (NCBI): domain Eukaryota; kingdom Metazoa; phylum Arthropoda; class Malacostraca; order Decapoda; family Atyidae; genus Halocaridina; species Halocaridina rubra. The sequence continues at coordinate 2,754 of JAXCGZ010011911.1, forward strand.
ATATGTTTTATTCAATAAAAAAAAATGAAAATACTGAGAATTTTTTTTTTAATATTTTAATATTTTTGCATATACCCATAAAATAAAATCATAATTCATAAAAAAAAAAAAACGCGATACAGTGAGAATGCGAACCAAGAAACGCGAATAACCGGGGGAACACTGTATATATATATATATATATATATATATATATATATATATATATATATATATATATATATATATATATATATATATATATATATGAAAACTAATGCAGACACAGAAAACTACTTTATTGATTTAACAACTAGTTATGGAGGACACTTACAACTCCGTCTTCGGGTAGCTACAAAAGAATAGAAATACAGTCAACTTGCTTTTTACGCGTTTCTATAATACGCGAAATTGGAATAACACCTCTAAAACATAATAGCAAAAAAATACGAAATGCGTGAACTATGAGCGTGAGTGCGAGAAAAATGGTTCAGTTTAGTAACTAAGCAACCGCCTCTGAGGCAGTTTCCCAACATACTGCCATGTGCTTCAGTCTCTCTTCACCCACTATTAACCTTAACAACAACCAGTGGTTTGCTCTCCCCCTTCCTCCTCCTCTTCTCCTCCCTCTCCTACCGCTTAAATATCCTCCTCCTTCTCCTACCGCTAACGTCATCTTTATTTACGTTTGCAGATAAGGGTTCGTTCCCAGGGTGCGTTAATTTTTTCTGCTGTACAGTATTTATTTGTAAATCTGTATATCTCTTATAATGTACACTACTTGTATATTAATATAAATAACTACAGGTCTTTCTGCTTTGTTATGTACTTAAAAAATATGTTTTACTTATCTTATATCTTTGGCATAGTGCGTTAATGTAAGGTTGTGGAACTTATACAGTATATGCCTATTATCATTGTTTCTTATGGTAATTGACTGGCTACATTACACGAATTTTACATTACACGTCACTTCTGAGAACCTATCCTCGCACTGTTCCAAGAGGTGAGTGTAATATAAGAGCATATGCACCAAGAACAAAAAGCAATTACATTGGTAATAATAATAATATACATTAGATACTTAGTATATTGAATATGAAGAGGACAATAATAACATAAATAGATAATAATTTAAGCTAAATATAGAGATTATTGGACATAGTTTAAGAGGAAATTGAGGAGAGAACAATAAAAATTCAATTAAAACACCTTGATTTAAAAACACAGTATATTGGTTGAACTGTCACTGATACAGAGAGATGGTTTTTCTCTAAAGAAATACAGAGATTAGGCAATGTAAAGCTTCATATCTGTAGATTAAATAGTGAGAACTGAAAATGAATTTATATTTATGGGGTAATCCGGGTCATGGGAATGGTCTCTATTATTATTATTACCAATGTAATTGCTTTTTGTTCTTGGTGCATATACTTTTATATTTATTTCTATTCTATTGTAGCTACCTGATGACGGAGTTGTAAGTGTCCCCTGAAACTAGTTATTAAATCAATAAAAAAAAATTTTGTTTGCCAGTATTGGTTTTAATTTTTATTATTTGCCACGCTTTCCAAGGAATACCTCCATTGCTGATATATATATATATATATATATATATATATATATATATATATATATATATATATATATATATATATATATATATATATATATATATATATATATATATATATATATATATATATATATATATATACCGTTATATATATATAGTGTACAGTATATATAAACGCTTCTCAACTTATGAATAAGTTGAATAGTTTGTAAAATTATATTTTGTATGTACAATACTGTGTTGGGTGTACAAACATTCCTACATCATGTATATAACATAATAAAGCTGTATCAGAACAAAATAAATTTGTTTTCTTGTCTTAAAGACATATGATGGAAGCTTGTACGGTTCTTGAAATGTTGGAACCAGCCTTAATTTGTTGTTTAATAATAGTAAGCTGCATAGACACGACACTTTTCACATATTCATATCTCCAGATGTTTATATGTAGGATGTTCGTAAGTCGAGGAGCAACTGCCAGGGAGGATCCCAAATACTTAAATGCATCAACCCTCTTCAGTTCCATACCTTCTTTTCAGCTACTGCTCTGCACACCATAAATTTTCTCTTTGCTGGACTTAATTTCATTTCCCTGGTCTCCAGTACCAATCTCCCCTCATCCATTCTGTGCTCTATTCCTTTTTCCGACTCACAAATGTTTACTCTTAAACAACATTATTAAATAACCTGACCTAATCTATCGCTGAAATAAATATCATGAATGAAAGAATACATTAATCTACGAAATAGCAGTGCTGATAAGTTAACATTTACTTTTCCTTCTTGACATATGTATTATCTAAAAGCAGGCGGCAGGAACTGTATCATAATGTCAATCATTTTGTAAAATTACATCCACCATATTGTATCATATGTATAGGAGGAGCTGTTCTCAGATGGATCAAACAATGGTTAAAAGACAGAAAACAGAGGGTTTGCATAAATGGAGAGAAATCAGAGTGGGGCTCGGTTACTTGCGGGGTACCACAAGGCTCGGTACTGGGTCCCCTATTATTCATCGTATATCTAAATGATCTGGATTCGGATATCAGTAGTAACCTAAGTAAATTCGCAGACGACACTAAAATAGGTAGAACTATAAATGGAAAAGAAGACATTCATGCTTTACAGGAAGATCTAAATAGATTATCTGAATGGTCGGACAAATGGCAAATGAAATTTAATGTTGAAAAATGTAAAGTAGTTAAAATGGGTACTATAAAAGACAATACTAGTTATAAGCTAAATAACCATGAAATCATGAGTTCTCAGTGTGAAAGGGATTTGGGAGTTCTTGTGAGTAGTAGTCTTAAGCCAAGAGAGCAATGCACAGCAGTCAGAAATAAAGCAAACAGAATTTTAGGATTTATCTCAAGAAGCGTTAGCAATAGGACGGAAAAAGTTATTTTGCAGCTCTATCTTGCATTAGTTAGGCCCCATTTAGATTATGCTGTGCAATTCTGGTCACCCTATTATAGAATGGAAATTGAATCCTTGGAGAGAGTGCAGCGAAGAATGACCAAGATGATACACAATATCAGAAATCTACCATATGAGGACAGATTAAAAAAACTTAATCTACATTCTCTAGAGAGGCGAAGAGTTAGGGGGGATATGACTGAAGTGTATAAATGGTTTAAAGGGATTAACAAGGGAGATATTAATAAAGTTTTAAAAATTCATGATCAAACCAGAACTCGTAATAATGGATTTAAGCTTGATAAATTTAGGTTCAGAAGGGAAATTGGTAAAAATTGGTTTGGTAATAGAGTAGCTGATGCATGGAACAAGCTTCCTAGTAGGATAGTAAATGCCAATACCTTAGACACCTTCAAATGTAGATTAGATAGACATATGACAGAGGTAGGGTGGGTATGAATAGGTTAGTGCTTATTAGAAAAATCATAAAAAGAAAAATAGAATAAATAAGTAAGAGTAGAATAGAATAGGTTAGACATGCTGAAAATACAATTCAAAAATGGAGCTGCCTCGTGTGTGCCAGTAGGTATGTTGCAGTGTCCTCTATTCTTATGTTCTTATGTTCATATACCACTGGGGTATGTGTTTACTTTCACACCCTAAACAAGCTCATAATCATAATTGACTTTGCAGTTTTAAAGTGAGTTTTTTGCTTTGAACTATTTTAATATAATACAAGGTCAGGTCTAGTTTACTTAGATTAATCCAAAATAGGAAACGAACAGCGTTTTAAGATATATTTATTATCCACTAGTTAGGGGTGGGAAAGTTTGTTCTATGACAACTTTCCACCGACAATTGCTCCCTGGACAACTGCCCACTAACAATTACCCCTTCAACAACTTCCTACTAACAATTACCCCTTGGACAACTGCTAACACAGGACAATTACCCCACAAGACAACTGTCTCTGATATTAACTTTTAATTCAATTTACATTTCTGAAATTAAAATCACCTAGAGTGCAAACTCTAACCTAAATCTCATTACTAGACAATTCTTGTACGAGAATTAATGAGGCTGCAATGCAAACTCTAACCTAAATCTCATTACTAGACAGTTCTTGTATGAGAATTAATGAGGCTGCAATGCAAACTCTAACCTAAATCTCATTACTAGACAATTCTTGTACGAGAATTAATGAGGCTAGAGTGCAAACTCTAACCTAAATCTCATTACTAGACAATTCTTGTACGAGAATTAATGAGGCTGCAATGCAAACTCTAACCTACCCTAACCTGAATCTCATTACTAGACAATTCTCCTTGTACGAGAATCAACGAGGCTACAATGCAAACTCTAACCTAACCTAAATATCACTGATGGACATTTCTTCTCACAGGAGAATCAATAATGCAATTTTACTATAGGGCAAATTTTCGGGAGGAAATTGTCTGGGACCATTTGTCCAGGGACAGTTCTCCTGCTACCAGAAAAGTCAACCTTCACCAACCGCTATCTAGAATATTAAACAAGTTGATACATTTTTAACATTCTTATTCTAGAAATGTCACACCCTCTGAATAGTGAAATAATACGATAAATTATTACGGAATATCACAATTATCCAACAGACGACACACTATTATCAGACTAATATCAGGCACAGTCCCACATTTATAGGGTATTTATTTACATTTTTGTTACTCAATGCACCATGCTGATATTTGCACCGCTAAATAGAATACATTCTCCCATTATTGTTGCCATTAGAAATTCTTAATTGATATTTACATTCTTAAATACACCAAATTTCAAGTAATTATGTATATAGTAGAAAAAAATTACCTTAAATAATTTATTTATTACAGCCTTTTGCGTACATTTGTATAATAATATTTGAATTCGTAGCTAGATGATTGCGAAATAGCATAAAATTAAGCGTTCGGTCAATGTAAATATTGAGTCCGAAAGAGATTTTTTTTGACTTTGGATGGGATGGCATGTTTGATATTCTATTTACGTAATTATGCGCAAATTTAAGAACAACGTTATCATGTAATTGAAATATTTTTATTTGACTTTCTTGTTCCATTTGACGACACCTATATAATCAATACAGGCATTCAAGCGCTATAATATGTAGTATCTTTTTTTCTATAACATTGTAAAAAATATTTTCACTACCTGGAAATCATTCACGTTTTTGTATATATTAATATGTGTGATATATATATTTTTCCTGTAGCAATTATTTGCATTATTTTCAACCTAACTAGTAACTGTGTGCATATATATATATATATATATATATATATATATATATATATATATATATATATATATATATATATATATATATATATATATATATATATATATATATATATATATATATATATATATATATATATATATATATATATATATATATATATATATATATCTATATCTATATATATATATATATATATATATATATATATATATATATATATATATATATATATATATATATATATATATATATATATATATATATATATATATATATATATATATATATATATATATATATATATATATATATATATATATATATATACATATACATATATATATATATATATATATATATATATATATATATATATATATATATATATATATATATATATATATATATATATATATATATATATATATATATATATATATATATATATATATATATATATATATATATATATATATATATATATATATATATATATATATATATATATATATATATATATATATATATATATATATATATATATATATATATATATATATATATATATATATATATATATATATATATATATATATATATATATATTATTTAGTTATCTTTTTAGGATGTTTCATATACAGAATATGAAGTACATATTAAGAAAAAATATAAGAAATATTTGTATCAGTTAAGCCCAATTCCGCAATAAACAAAACAAAGCAAATATTTGGCAATTATTCTGTATCCTTAGCTATAATTATACTCTGACCGACTATTACTCTATTCAAATTATATGGATTTCAAACTTAAGTATGTAGGATATATAAGATTTTACTTAATTGCACCATATGGACTACGCATACATTAGAGTAAAAAATACAGGAAATAATTGTTACTCATGAATAATAAATTATATCATGAAATTTGTAGTTTATTATAAGTATTGATAATAATTAGATTGTCATCCAAGCCGTAAATAATATTGTTTGGTATCTTAGTCTACTTATAGAGACAATCGGTTCATTTCAATATTAATTATTTAGAATAATGAGATGGTTCATCACCTAATATCTTTAATATCTAATTGAGGACACCCATTAGCAAACTATCATAGACAGTATTTAAGACAGGACATATTAAGTGGGGGTAATTTTATATCATTAAAAGAGAGAAAAACTGTTTTTGGCAGTATTGATACTTAAGCATACATTAATCTTAAATGAGTTAATTCTTCATCTGATGTCACTAAAAGCTAAACTAGACAGTATTTATGATTAAGAATAATTCGAAAAGAGCTGTTTTTTTCTTCTAATGTCATGAGAAATTGATGAAGAGTGAGTATTATGAATCAAGCCTCGCATTGCGTCATTCAGTTGTTAATGTCAATCCGCCATAGTGGCTGAAAAGCAGCTCTCCATCGGCCACGACTTCCGGCAGTCACGTTGTTTGTTGGCGCCCCCCCCTTCTGGTGTTACATTATTAGAAGTGGGCTGATAAAGGCGCCATTTTTTACGAGAAAGGTGATTTCGGGGGGTGTTAGGAGTGTGAAAAGTAGAGAGAAATCATGTCAGAGAATAACGTGGCAGCTCCTGATTCGTGGGAAGCAGCGGCGGATGAGGGCACAACAGATGAAAACCTGTCCAGCGGTTTTACCACACTCAATGTCAACGCCCCGGTTTTTATCCCTAACGTGAATGCCCCTGAATTTGTGCCCAGTTTCATGATGGAAGAGGTTGGACAGACGCAACCGGCGGCACCAGGTACGCTAGTTAGCCGTATAATTAGCTTGTGGAGGTATAATTGGGTTGTTAACTGGGAGGATTCGAAGTCGTTTCTCTGCGGCGAAGTAGGTCGAATTGGGAAGACCTTAATTAGTCATTTTCGTTGGTATCAGCGTGTGAGCTTGTATTCCTACGTAGCCAATGGCATTTTATATCTGGATTTAAGGCGTGGTCTCGACTCTCAAGCGGATGTGTTTTGGTCACCAGTTTGAAATCTTCCATCACCCTATCCACTCGCAATCGGCCCATAGCGACTCCAAAGGTGGTAGATTCATTACAGGAATAATTACCGGTAGAGCTTCTGAGTCGAAACAGTGAATATAAGGTAGCAAATATAATGACGGGAGAGAATATTGTGTTTGTTATTTGTTGAGAAAGTTTTGTGCCATGTGGAGTGATAGTGCACCACCTGTAATCTCCCGCTGGCCAGCTGTCTCTCTCTGAAACCGCGGTGGATAATCCTCCTGGTATTTTGATGATACATAACAGAAGATTGTAGTGAACCAAGCCCAGAATAAAAAGCTGATGTTCCTCAGTCCCAGATGAACACATGTTTTAAACCTTGTTCCCGAATGAGGCATCAAATAATAAAATCTTGTTGAATGCAAAATTCATTGTTTTATTAGGTTAATCGTTCTCTACCCAACATTTGCCTTACTCCCACATGAGGCACGTAATGATATCAGGTGCCTATTATGGGGATGATCTTACTTATTGTGTAAACTTCTTTTGTTCCTTAATCCCACGTTAAGGACCTATTAATGGCAGATGACTATTCTGGAATTTATTCAATATATCGTATTTCCTAGATTTTGCCCTATGATTATAAGAATTATTTTGGTAATGTTTACATTTACAGTGTGAATGATATCTGATGTTATTTATAATATAACTGCCCACAGAATGGCCGCGGTTCAAAGTTCAGACACTTAACTTTAGGATTTTGTTATTTCACCCGTTGTTAAGAAATTCGCCTAGTTTAACTGTGGTTTCTTAGAATATTGTCTACTTTCATACCACCACGGGAAAAATCTAAAATTTAGATTAGCTTAGGTTAGTCAGATTAGTTTATTCCCTGTTAAAAACGAGTCGGTAATATATATTTTGCCAATATTGTTTAGGTATTTATTAGATAAATATCTACTTTTCCACCCCCCATTTCTGAAAAAATCACAAGCAGTTTATCATCAGGTTAGCTTGCTAGATTTCTTAGATTAGTTCGCCCCCCTCTATAGAAAGGAGCTGATACTAGAATTTAAAGTGTTTTAGTTATTTGAGATATTTTTGATAAATATTTCCTTTTACACCCCCCAATAAGGAATTAAACTCATGAAGTTTTCAATTTATGAGGTTAAGCTAGGTGTGATATACTTAAGATTAGTCACACCAGGTAATAAAGAAAGGATTTGATTGATGAAGTGATTGTGTTTTAGTTGATACTGATATATTTTTCAATATTTTGTGTTTATATTTTGCTCAGTGTGGATGTGCAAGGAAGGTATTAGCCTTTTGTTTTTTTTTTTAGCATGGGATAACAAATAAGATTAGCCTCTATGGTTGTGGAGGATTTCCTCGAGGGATAAAGCAAATTTTGTGTCTTGAGATGGGGGTCTTTGGGGTCAAAATCTCATGAATTTATTTAAACTCTCCTAGGTTTGGTTACCTAAGGTGAGGCAAATGTTACCTTTAATACTCCCAGTTAGGAAAACCCCAAGAAATTTGTTAGGCTAGTTCACCCCTATTTACGAAACGAGTTGGGAAGCAAATTTATTAAAATGAGAACATATTTTTGGTATATAGTCTTGTCCATCTGTCTTTTACTTGTTTTTCATCAAAGTATACAGACTGATATTCTCTAGATTTTTTCCTCGCAGCTTTCGTAATAAGTTAGTTTCTCTTAAATGCACTAAAATTTCTTAATCTATTTGATCTATTTAAAGTTCTGCAGTTTTTCATCAAGTTGTATTTAATTTTGATGTTTGTACTTTACTGAAGTTCAGTAATAAATTTTTTTAATTTATGTAAAGCATGTGGAAGATGGGGGAAGCCAACCTTGTGAAAGGGCAAAGGCTGAGACTTCCAGATAGATTATAGACAAGGAATTTAATGAGATATACCAATTAGTACTTAGTTTAATTAGCTTATGTAGCAATGTAGCTTGAAAGTAAAAATAGGGATCCTCTTTTTTTTTTTTTTTTTTTTTTTTTTTTTTTTTAGGTCCCAATATGGGGATGGACAGAGTGTGGCTGTGGTATTAAAGCTGGATGCCCTTCCTATTGCCCTATGATGGGCTTAATCATGGGTCTGTCAACTCATGAGTCGACCACTCAGACCACTTGGCCACTGTGGTCCCCACTGTATAACTTGAGAGTATATTTAATAATACAGTATACAGTTGTGGTTGTCAGGCCTCACGGTAGAAGATCCTCGACCCCTTTACCCTGCTTGTGACCTAGGCAAGATGGTAGGGGGGAATTGTGGCAGCTTTTATCCTTGAGGAGCTAACATGAGTGAATGATGTATATTGGATTTTGATGAGTGTATGTGCATTGACTCTGCAAGCCCCCTTACAAGGGGGATTGCAGCTTTTGTATGTACAGTGAAAGCTATAGGGTTCTTCATATTTTTATTGTGTCCTTAGAAAGTACATGGGTGAAAATGCAGTCATTTTTAGAATAATGATATCAGATTTTTTTTTTTTTAATATTGTGACACTAGAACTGATGCATACATTATGCTTGGCTAAAACCAGTAATGTAAAGTGTGTCTATGAAAGTGAACATATTAATATAAGTTATGGTAATTTTTTGGATTTGGTGCTGCTGGTTTGGTAGTAAAGCCATTTAGCGATGAATATTTTAGCTGTAAAAATATTTGTATATTTTGAAAACCCACGTAACCTAAGCATCTTAGCAAAATACAGTCGGCCAGACAGCATTGCTCAGTCGTCTCATTCTGTAATTTTTTCATATTTCATGGATGTTAACCATGCATGAGAGTATATTAGAAGCATAGTGCAGGTAGAATTGGTTTGGAACCTGGTTAGAGAAACGAGACTAAGATGGTTTGAGAATGTGCTGAGGTGGGAAGAAGGCTGTTGAGGATAGATCTGCCAGGCAGGAGGGGGATAGGTAGGCCAAAGAGGTTTGTTAAAGTGGTGACAGAGGACATGAGGGTGTGTGGTGTGCTGGAGGAGGATACAGGGTACATGGTGATATGGAGACGATTAATCCTCTGTGGCGACTCCTGAAGGGAGAAAAAGCCGAAAGATTTTATGACACGCATACACACCTCCTTGTCAGAATTTTGTCAATAGAGGTCAGGAGATGATTTGGTTTTAAAGCGTAATAATTAGAAACAGATTACCTCATTTGTGAAATATTTGCACATGAAACTACTTTAGTAATTTGCAAAAAGGTTTAGCAAAAATGGCAAAATTTGATTTGCTTTAACTTCTTTCTTCGTTGTGCCTGTATCTGCTTACTTATATTATTTCCAGCTTACTTAGAGGCCAGATGTGAAGGCCAGTGGCTTCTTGATGGCAAGATAGGTCACATAACTTTTTTATTTTTTATACTTGGTGTGCAGTGGTAAAACCTTATTTGAATAGTATTTTACCACATTTCTGTAGGCTGTATTTTCTTTTGCTGAGGAAATTGTTGTGTTAGTTAAGTTTTGGAAAAGGTTTTTGGGGTTCTTGTAAAGATGAGTAGCCTCCAGAAATCCATGTAAAATTAATTAACCCAATAAATTGTAGTTAGTTTTCTATCGCTACTACTTCCATCGCTGCTCTGATGAGTTGGCGAGTTGCATCCCTCCTTCACTGCCGAGGCCGCGTGACACTCGCCAAGCGGCCTCATCTCACAGGTACTGTGTGGAGATTTGTAGCGCGCGGATTAGTCGGTGCAGCGACTGCTTCTTCCCATCTACCTCCAGACTCTGGAACTCTCTTCCTCCTTCTGTCTTTCCTAATTCTTATGACCTTTCATCCTTCAAAAAGCAGATCTATCGTCATCTCAGAGCCTAGTCCTCCATATCTCTGGGTCCTCTTTACTTTGACTGTTTTTTCTGTCTGTCGTTTTCCTTTGTGTGACATTACCTCATCTCTGCCTTGCCCTTAACTTTTTCTTTTCCTTCGTCTTGGTATTTTCTCGTGCCCGGGCCTTTGTTGATGAGGGCAGTTTCTGCCTATCCTGGTGTCACACTTAAAAAAAAAAAAAAAAAAACAGATTAGGTGACTCCCTTGTAAATACTGTATATATAACTAGAGAACCCTAGGTTACCCTTCTTCATGTTATCCTTGTGTTAACCAAGGTATTTTAGTGTCCCTCTATTCCCAAGGAGTCAAAATGAGTGATTGTGGTTAATATGTGCTTTGACTTTGCCACTCCCTTTACACGGGGATTACGGCCAATGTATATGTATGCATGCATTTTTCATTATTAAGAATTTTACTCTGCATTGAAATAGATATACAGTGATCCCCCGCAGGATCGCGTTTCTTGGTTCGCGTTTTCACTGTACCACGGTTTATTTATTTTTTATTTTTTTGGCAAATTATTTTTATTTTTTGGGTATATACAAAAATAAAAAAATTTAAATTCTCAGTATTTTCATTTTTTTATTGAAAAAAAAAACCATATTTCATTATCTAATTGATAAAAAAAAATTTATTTCCCAGCCTACGAATAATAAAACAGTAAAAAATAATAAAAAAACATTAATTTAGATATACGTACGTACAGTATAACTCACAGTATTGCATCATGCGAAATAGTGTCCGATAGCGTACAATGTATTGGGGTCGCAGCTACGTGAGCTAGCATATATATTTATATTTCCAGTAGTTTCATGATTTTATTGATAAAAAAAATGTATTTCGTAGCCTAAGAATAATAAAATAGTAAAAATCATAAATACTAACTGTATTGCAATATGTAAAATACGATACCGCTATCTGTGTTTCGGACAAAGGCTTCCACCATCTTCCATTGTCTCGCCTCACTTGTGTGCGCCGTTCACGTTGTGCTTAATACGTTTTGCTTGTGATTTTTTTACTCGCATATTTTAACCTTTGCAATGCCTCCCAAGCATCCTTCATCTTCTAAGGCTTTTTGTAGTGAGCCTAAGCAGGAAAGGAAAATGTTAACCATAACAGATAAGGTAAGTTTACCTATCACGTACATATAAATTTACGTTGCATGTTGTTATTTATAAAGTAAAGGGTGGTTTTTTAACAGTGCAGGGAGGGTTTATACAGTAAACGTAAAAATAATTGTAAAATACCTATGTACATGAGTATATCATATAAATTTACGCTTGCATGCTGTTATTTATGAAGTAAAGGGTGGTTTGTTAACAGTACAGGGAGGATTTATACAGTTTATACGGTGTAAACGTAAAAATAAATTAAAATATCTATGTACATATAGGCTGATCCTACTCCGCGATATTCCTGTTTCGCGCCGGGTCCCAGAACCGAACCCTCGCGATACTGGGGGGATCACTGTACTGCATTGTCATTTTTGCTCTAGATTGTTCAGAGTTATGTGATGTTTACAGTGAGTGTTCAAAATCAACCGTTATCAATATTATAGCAATTAGAAATTAGTGGAAAAGAATATCCATTCATCACTATAGATTGTTTAAAAAGCTGTGGATCGCGATAGTTCAGTGGTTAGATTTCTCGCATGTGACTCATGATTGAGTCCTACATGGGGCATTAGGAAAAATGTCCAGCCTTTGTCTCTCAGCTCCATGTCTATGCCTACCTCCATTCCAGTGGGGACTAATTGTGATGCATCAAACAATGTATTTTAGTTGTAGAAGAAGCTTGCAATGAGTAAGCAGTCGCAGGCGGTGCTTTCTGCCGATCTGATTTTGCCTTTGTTTTCACAACATAAATGACGAGGCGCGCATTAACGCATTGGTAAGAATACATGACTCTGGAAGTGATGGAAACGTAATCGAGTCCACCACAGGGCATTAATATGGGCATCCAGCCTTAATTCCCCTGCTCTAATATCGGCATCCACCATCATAAGTAGAATAAATAGTGACACGTAAACGCTTGGCAACAGACAAGGACGGTGTGATGAATGGAACTTCTGACATACCAACACCATTGTAACAGTATTTCTGTTGAGGATTGTGGCATAATGTATTTAATTTGAATATTATACTAACCCAATATACACATTTATAACTCATGATTTTATTTTATAAACCACAGTATACTGTATATTTTTAATCTCTTTGTGTATCATGAGGTTCTTTATACTATTGGTAGGATATCTATAAAAGGAGAATTTCCTGGAAGGTTATAATTTATTGCGCTTTGTAGATATAATTTCTTTGTCTTGTAATGTACATTCTTCGAGTGAAGTCTTTAGCTTTGTCTTTTACGTTATGTCGCTTGGAAACTTATTGTATTATTTTCTGTGGTTAACGAGCGTGTTTAGTTTTATTGGATTGCGTTACATAATTTGATATATACTGATATGAAGGTGATATTGTAACCAAGTTTTAATTAAATAAAAAAATTTCAGTGATTTTATTGCGTTCTCTGTTTATTTCAGAGCCTCCGCCTGAACCTGCTGCCGGGGGAACTGTGGAGGAAAACATGGTAAACAATGATGGAGATGTGCCTGCAGATTCTTGGGAGGAGGCAGCAGATGCTGCCACACCCTCACCTTCCCAAGAGACTCCTCCTAGCCCCCCAACACCAGCTACTCCAGATGAAGATGAGGAAGAAGATGCAGATAGTGACGGTCCCAGGAAACCTAAGAAAAAACCCATAGAAGAAGATGAGAGTTCGAGAAAGGAACCTGTTAATGTTATTTTTATTGGTCATGTTGGTTAGTCGTGTCAGATCTTTTTATTAGAGATTATCTTGCTATATACGTCTTAATTAGAGGTGCCTTAGATGTATTTTTTTTTATCTTGTGGATATATCTGCGAAATTTGTTAGTGTCTTTGTATGCTATACAGTTTTTCTTCAGAACTTTGTTATTAGAGGAATCCATGCTATTATAGTCTTGAGTAGTGGTAATCATTGTATCATTATTGGCATAACTGTGAAATTTATGATGTATGTGTCTCCTACAAAATTTGCCTCTTCAATTATATCCAGATGCGGGTAAATCTACAATTGGTGGGCAGATCATGTATTTGACAGGAATGGTGGACAAGCGCACACTTGAAAAATATGAAAGAGAGGCGAAGGAAAAGAACAGAGAGACGTGGTACCTCTCTTGGGCGTTAGATACAAATCTTGAAGGTATGGGCATGTGGCCTTTGCCCCATATTTTAGTGGATAAATATCCTAATTTTTTAAGGTCATTGAATAATTAGCATTCAGTATTTACTTAAAGGAGTTGAAAGTTAATAATTCGTTTCTACAATATAACTTAAAGGATCTTGTAAAGATGAGTAACCCCCTGAACCATGTGCAAAGTTTGATAACCCTATGAATTATTAAGTTACATTAGATTATTAGCCTTACAAATTTGCTTAGCGACAGAACACCTCGGGATTACTATGTTTTACAAGATTTAACTTACATAGGTCATTACTATGTAAATAAGGGGTCCCCGTTTTAAGTCGTTCTGAGGTTACATCAGAGACAAATAAATACTGTAATTAATAAATCCTCAGTAAATAATATATTCGAGATGCCAGTCATCCAGCTGCAAACCAACCACAGTAGTAAAGGTAAGCAATACTGTATAGTGCACGTAAATATTTTAATGTATGATATTAAGAACTTATATTATTTTTTTGTGTATTAGAGTATTTATTTTTAGCATTGTGGGGGACCTAGGTTCGAATTATAGGTGTGTTCTGACTTAAGTCAGCTGTCAGGAACGGAACCCTGACATAAAGTGGGGACCCCTTGTAGTTTATGAGAGTGATTAAGATAAAGCAGTGGATTTTTGGGGGGCAACATTATAAGCTAAGTAAGTCATTCTACTGCAGATTTTTTATACCATTTTTTTCTGCTAACAGAACGTGATAAAGGCAAAACAGTAGAAGTGGGGAGAGCGTATTTTGAGACGGAACAAAAACACTTCACCATTCTAGATGCTCCTGGACACAAAAGTTTTGTGCCTAATATGATCGGTGGTGCTTGTCAAGCAGATTTGGCTGTGTTGGTAAGTATATTTACTATGGTATAGGGTTGTTTGCTGTTTAATGTTCACTATGAATCCACATTATGGGGGTGGACGGACAGCTTGAAGCTGGAGGTATAAGGCTGGATACCCTTCCTAACGTTGCTTGGCAGACTGGATTGCCAGTCTGTCATTTTCCAAGTTATTGCTCTAACTATTGCACTTCTAGTTTTCATAAAAGCACCATTCTCTCATCTGAATCCACACCATTACATCTAGCTGGTCTTGTGCACATGGAGCAGGTCGTCTGTCTACAGAACAGGTGCATTAAGCTTGAATCGTACTTGACTCCGGGAATTATGCTATCCTCTTCTCTTTCTCCTGTATTGTAGTACCCCCTTTATGTCGCATTACAATGTTAACTATTTACAGTGCATTATTTGTGCATCACATTTAGTTCTCATTTAAATGGGGGTGGACATTGATATGTTGGAACTGGAGGATTAAGGCAGGATGCCCTTCCTAATGCCCCACAGTGGGATCAAATCTGCACACTCTTCCACCGAACTACTGCACCCCTCTCCTGACTTAACTATAGTTTTCGTAAAAGCAACCCTCAGCACCATGTGCATTTTGTATTCGTAGCATTGTTTAAGAAATTAGATAATTTGTTATTGCATTTTCATAATGTTCAGTGAATCCAGTAATATGTGTAATATAATTTTATGATTACTGTATTTTCTTAAAGAACACAACTGGCTCTGGTGTTTTTTCAGTCACTGGTATCGTCTGAGATAGTCACGATTGTTATTGAGTATACTTTCTCTTTGTGGTTTTTGATGGAAAGTTTGTTTGTATATGTGTTTTAAAATTGTTGTTGCAAGATTTCATTTAGAAAATAATAAATTTTTTATTTATTTTTTTGCTGTATTGTGGTTAGATTTTTTTTATAGCCTGGTTTTGCCATATTTAGTTGTATTAAAGTTTGTACTTCTGTGCTTATTCATTTGTGTTAGTTGTTTTGTACTATATAATGGGCTATACCCCATATGAAAATGGGAACACAAATAGAGGAAGAAGAAGAAGAAGAAGATACACAATCACTTAATTACCGTATTGTGTAATGATGCGACTGCGGTACCTCAGTGGTTAAAGTACTCTACCCAGGAGATGTCTAACCTGCCATCGAGCCCACTGTGGGACATTAGGAAGAGTAGCCAGCCTTGATTCCCCAGCTGCAGTGTGTCCACTCCCATAATGGGGATTAATAATGACAAAAAATCCTACTGTATAATGATCTCTTAATTATCCCAATATTTTCATTCTAGTATTTATTGGATTAGAATAAATTGTTTAGCATAATTTTCTAGGAATAAAGATAAAAAATTAAGAATACACACTAAAACAGTGTATATCTTTCAGGTGATTTCAGCGAGAAAAGGAGAATTTGAAACTGGCTTTGAAAGGGGAGGTCAGACGAGAGAGCACGCCATGTTGGCTAAAACAGCAGGTGTAAAACACCTCATTGTTTTAATCAATAAAATGGATGATTCCACAGTCCAGTGGTCTGAAGGCAGATATAACGAATGCAAAGATAAACTGGTCCCATACTTAAAGAAGGTTTGTTGTATTGTATTTTTGCACTCGCATATTTCATTACTTTTCCTTGTCCTTACTTGCCCTCTAACCCTGGTTGATGGGCCAAGCAGGGTGGTAGGGGGGGAATTGTGGCACCCCTTTATACCTAAGGAGCTAAGAGGAATGATTGTGGCCTATTAGCATCTGGTGAATGGGTGTGCTTTACCTCGGCCACCTCCCTTACAAAGGGGATTGTGCCTGCTTTATATATATATATATATGTTTATAGTTGTTATTTGACATTTCAAGTGTCACATGAAATCTTCACTCAAGGGGGGTTGGCACAGACAAGTTCCAGCTAGGAAATTAAGGCTGGATGCCCTTCCTAAAGCCCCACTCTGGATATGAACACTTGAGTTTGTCACATCTCATGTCAATGCCCCAACTGCTTTGCTACTGCAGTCCCTCTTGGAAAACGACAACAGCCAGTTGATTATCGGTTTTGGGGCTAGTTATTAAAGCATGAGTAAGCTTTTTTCATTTGTAGTTTTGTAATTTACTTTTTCTTTTTATGACAGGTTGGCTTCAATCCCAGTAGAGATATTATGTTTATGCCATGCTCAGGATTAACAGGTGCTAACCTAAGAGAACCCATTGAAGATAATTTGTGCCCTTGGTACAAAGGTCCAGCGTTTATTCCTTACATCAACGAATTGCCTCCCCTCAACAGAAACATCACTGGTCCCTTCATGATGCCCGTTGTTGATAGATACAACGACAGAGGAACCATCGTTATCGGCAAAGTAGAAAGCGGAAGTTGCAAGAAAGGGGATAATATTGTTGTAATGCCTAACAAGGTAAGCTCAGATTAATAGCTACTTTTGTCATTATATCCCTTTTATCTATATGCATACAAAAGGCATTATCCCATTCATATGGGGGTTGGTAAATTCAAAGTATAAAGTTGGACCTTGCTCCGTCCCATCTAGTTGAGTTTTACAACGTGCAGGGGACCTCTGAAGAGGTATAATTAATACATGATCACTTATTGCACTTTATATATGGATGACCACAGCCATACCATAAGTATTTAGGTAGCTGGATATCTCTTTATTCCACCTTGTCGTGGTTGTGTTTTTTTTTTTTATCATTATTATTATTATTATTATTATTATATGTAATCCTCTCGTGCGCAATAACGCCAATGGAGTGTATACATTTTTAGGGCCTAAGTGCACCGTGATGCCATTGGCGCCCATTTGAACAAAAATATTATTTTTAAATAGTTACATTCGCGCCAGTGGCATCATTTTTTGGTTGAGCATAAGTTTCCTCACACACTCGAATGAACTAATTAGCAACCCTTTCCACTGACGTGGCTGTGAGGGCGAGGCATGAAACAAATGCAGTTTCTGTCTCTCGCTCATCACTCAGACCGAACGTCTCTTTATGCACACACTTTATTCCATGCCCATAAACGGTCCTATGAATTATTGTTTCTTTTTTTTTTTTTTTTTTATTGATTCATGAAAAACTATAACGAATAACAAATTTATTGATATACTATATTAATGATAAATGTAGGTTTGGGGGAGGAAAATAGCTGAGAAACAAGATATCTTGACTCGTTAAAAAACTGCCGGCCAGAGACAGGATTTCACAAATGAGCACGGATAAGAAAACTTATTGAAACTTACAGTGCACGAGAGGCTTAAGATGACCAATTCTCCCAGCATTTGGGGATGAGAATTTTATGGACTGAACAATAATAGAACTAGGGCATTCTTAATAGTTTGGATAGTGTAGTTTTTCAAAGGTTTTACTCCACCTCCTCTTTCCCCTGCGTGTCCTGAAAGTTAGGTTAAAGAGGCAGAGTGAGGGGACTGGGAATCCCCTCCTTTTTATATTCATCCAGCAAAGAGTAGAGTATATTACTTTTAACTCGGTTGCCTCCCTTATAAGGGGGATTATGGCTTTTGTATATAGACAGACCAAAACAGATAGGCATACATTATTGAATAAATTGCCGGTCTGTACTTTTGTGAAAGATATCCTCGTATTTGATATATTAGTGAGTTTAGGTGTAGATACTGGAGTAGACTATCTTTTGAAGTCTTATAGTTTACTTCATACTTTCAGTGTTTTATAATGAAGGATATCAAACTACATTTTCCTCATTTTTAAAATTGTCTTATTTATTTTGCATTCCTCTAAAATTATCAAATTTTCTTGGTTTTCATTTATAATTGTCTTTCAGACTCCAGTCACTGTGGACACTTTATGGAGAAACGATGATGAAACTAACGCTATCAGGTGCGGAGAGAATGTTAAAGTCAAGCTCCGTGGTGTGGAGGAAGCTGACGTTGCACCAGGATTTGTAATCTGTGATCCCAATAACCCCTGTAAAACGGGAAGAATATTTGATGCTCAGGTGTGTGTGTGCACTTATTGCTTAACCCTTTACCTGCGACTATCCCATTTATGAAATGTATTCTTTGAGGACATGAAGTGTGAGGGGGCCCTTCAGTGAACATGCTTTTTTCCAAATTGGTGCACCATTCCCTCGGGCAGTAATGAAGTGGAAATCAATTTGTGACAGCTGTTGTCATGTTGCCATACCTGAGTTGATGTTTTAGCCTATTAAGGGATTCAGAGGGAATCAGTAGCTTTCACAATATTCAAGGAAGACATTATGAGATTTTTCTGCTGAGGCAAGCAGATCGCTCCTGCACTGAGGTGTAATTAATATTTTTGATAGGTTGCAGGGCAAGGGCTAAAATATGACTTGGTGGAGGAGTTTCTGCTGTGTTTGCTACCTTCAAATCCTAAACGTTTGAAGGACTTAATATTCTCTACACATATATTGATATATCCGCTTTGTATACTAAGTAGATTAAATTTAGGAAGTAAGATACCAATACTGTCCCCATATAGGACCCTTTATTGTAATAGTATTGTGCTGTCCACCCCCAATCGAACGAGGACTAATTTTGACACAACATTGCGTTGATATAAGTTTGTGCTCAAGTATAGAGAGAGAATTTTGTCACTACTCGGTTGATGTACTAGGGGTCCGAGGTTTACGCTGTCCTTGAGTTACGATGTTTCGTGGTTACTGCACATCCCCCGTATATTATTTTGCTTCTTATTTCATCATTTTTGGCCTGTACTATGTCTCAAGATTAAAGCAATTATTCTAATGGCAGTGCTTCGAACAAAAGGCGAGCCATCCTCACGGAAGCGAAATGCACAGAAAAGGGATAAACTTCACTACTGCATTAGCATAGGTGCTTATTTAGGTGTGTACCGACTTAAACCGAAATTCGGGTTACATCGCATTTCGGGAACAGAACTCTGACGCGAGTTGAGGACCCCCCGTCTATTATACATTTATGCTAGCCACCCCCTTTCGGATGACATGCGAGGTGCATTGATATAGTTTTTTGCTCCAGTAGGGAGAGATAATATTGTCTTCTTGGTTTAAGTTTATTGATGTAATATTACTGTCCACCCTCTTTCGAATAGGGACTCATTGTTTCCTGTAGAACGTTGCATTGATATAATTTTTTCTTCCAGTAGAAAGAGATGATATTGTATACTTGGATGAAGTATATAAAC
The DNA here is from genome assembly GCA_037179515.1 of Halocaridina rubra. NCBI lineage: Eukaryota > Metazoa > Arthropoda > Malacostraca > Decapoda > Atyidae > Halocaridina > Halocaridina rubra. Next base: position 23,094 of record JAXCGZ010011911.1, read on the forward strand.
TTATGCTATCCACCTCTAATTAAATTGGTGCTATCCACCTCTAATTAAATTGGTGCTATCCACCTCTAATTAAATTGGGACTAAATGACACAATACAGTTTGTGCTTCTATAGAGAAAGAGTTGATACTGTCTTCTTGGTTTAATTACTGTATATTGATATAATTTTATTGTCCACCCCTATTTGAATGGGGACTAATTGTGACCCATAAGGTGCATTGATATAATATTGGGATTCGGTAAAGAAAGAGATAATATTAGCCGCACTTTGTTGAAGTATGTCGATGTAATTTTTACGTCCGCCCACTTGAGTTGTTACTAGTAACGACGCATTAAATGGTGAATTTACATAATTTTGTGCTCCGGCAGAGAGAGAATGTGCTTAGTTGAAGTATATTGATATAAGTTATTCTGTCCCTCATTCAAATGGGGACTAAGTGTGATACATAATATGTTACTTTGATATCCTTTTGTGCTCCAGTAGAATGAGATAATATTGTCTACTTGGTTGAACTATACTTATGTACTTTAATGCCATCCATCCCCATTCATGGGGAATAATTGTCATGTAAAATAATGCATCGATATAATTTGTGCTGCAGTACAGAATGAGATAGTGTTGACTCTACTTGGTTGAATTATATTGTAATAATATTGTACTGTCAACACCCAATGGAATGAGAACTAATTGAAGTTTTTTTCTTTCTTTTTTTCCAGGTTGTTATATTAGAACACAAATCTATAATTTGTGCGGGTTATTCGGCAGTCTGCCACATGCATACTGTGGCGGAGGAAGTCACAGTAAAGTTACTTATTTGTACAATAGATAAAAAAACTGGAGAAAAGAGCAAACTTCGACCACGATTTGTCAAACAAGACCAGGTAACGTTTTATTTTGTTACAGGACTTGGATTAATAGAGTGGATCATGTAAAGAAGAGTAACCCTGGGATACTGTGGGGTTATTCATATCTACGAGGCAAGTCACCCAAACCTAATCTAATAATCCAACCCAGACTGACCTAACCCAACTAACAATTTATAGAGGTGTTAAAGCACACGGGGTTCTTGGAGTTACATTTCTATATAAGATCCGATTTTTCCATGAATTTTGTGTTTCAAGAATCATTGTGTTACAGTATATTTCTCTGTTAATACAAAAAAATGTCAATTATTGTAAAGTTTTTAGTGATTTCATGATTTTATCAGTAGATACTGCTTTGTTTTTTATTCATCAACGAGTATATCTTCATTATTTCCTGCATGGAAGAAACCACACCTTGCTCCTAAGTTCTTTGGTTTTATCCTTGCCCATTTATCCTGTGGTTGACCCAAGCAGGGTGATGGTGAGTATCTGTGTCCACTCCTCGACAAAATGGGGACTAATTGTAAACTGAAAATTGTGCTTAACTTCCGGGTTAAATACTAGAATGTTGGATATGATATGATGTGGATATTAGGTTAACACTGTATATATAAGGAAACCTATATACGGTACATTCCCCTGAGGTGGACTTCAGTGCACACTAGCCTTCTTTACTTCCTATGTCTGATGTTTATTAGAGTTATGATTGTCTTTAAAATAATCTGCCTCCATTTTTGGGAATCAAGCCTGGGATGTCTAGAGCAGGAATCCACAGCTTCAATTCCCAGGGGAGGTAAATTATTTGAATAAGCCAAGCAACAAGGCCATCTGTAAAAGTCAGAATAATTTTTTTTTTTTTTTATGATTGTGACACTAGGACAGGCCAAAATAAAAAACACAGTGCTGCCTCTAAAAAAAGGAAGCGACTTGGTGAGGAGAAGCAAAAAGAAGAGGCAGAAAAATATAAAAGCATATAAAATGGTACAACTCCATATTTCATTACTGGATAAAATTCCCAAAACGATTTTTTTTTTTATCACACTTAACCCCTTAAGGACGGCCTCCATCTTCTCCATGGTTAATAACTGGGTATGGGCATCGTTAAGATAATGTTCAAATTCCGTGGGTTTGAAAACCAGAATAGCCAGAACACTTCCTGTGGCATTCCATAATTTTCTGGTGTTGTTTGGCATCAATTATTTTGCCTCGCATTTTATAATGCTCTCAGTGTGGGTAGACATTAGTCTGTAATTGAGTGCATACGAAGTGTACTACGCTGAAGCAGCAATCATCTAGATCACATTGTTTACCTATAACCTCCACCCCTACTAAGAGGAGGAAAGCTTTGAATACCTCCTATGATTTTTGTGAAGCTCTTTTAGATATCCGTACTCAAATTCGATATCTAGGATGATAAATATTAAATTTAAAGTGATTGTGACAGCAATGCAATCTTTAACATTTACAAAAAGAATATATATTGTCTGGTATTTATCCTAAAAGAAATCTTTATAAGAAGATTTTCCTCTCTCCCCTCCCCCCTATCACTTGGCCTGGCGGGGGGGTCACATTTTCCCTGTTGACTGCCCGTCACAAGGGATTTAAACCCCATCGTGTTGACCTTTCGTAATCTCGACTGGTGCCCAATAAGCAGTGATATGTCATTTCATATACTTCATTACTGCCAAAAGTGTTTTATTGCAATATCGTTTTGTTCTTTCAGATTGCCATCATGAGATTTGAGACCTCAGGTGTGATTTGCATGGAAGCCTTCAAAGACCATCCACAGCTTGGACGTTTTACGCTAAGAGATGAAGGTAAGAGAACATTGTGACCTGCCTTATACTTAAGTCAATATCTTTGTTGTCCTAACAGTACCATTCATTGGGCAGTGGGTGCTTTTGAACACATTGATGCATCATAACTGAAAAATTACTGAGGGACAAGAATACCTCCTCCATTTTCCCTTCAAGTCATAATAGTTGACTAAGTGGGGCAGAGTGAGGGAACTCTGAATCTTCTCCTTTGTAGTTGCCTACCATGAAGAATCAAGGTTTTATTCTGACTCGGCCACCCACCCTCACAAGGGGATATTGTAGCTTTTATGTAATACTAATTATAGTAATAAGGTTTACATAGGAAGTATAAAGTTTGTGTTTATTATTAAATCAAGATTGTATTATCAATACAAACTGATCATATTAAAGACAGAATATTCGTATTTCTTTCTGTATCCGGGTAATGTAAAAATTATAGAATTAATGCTATTCCCCTGGGAAAGGGGGATGGCCGAGTCAAAGCACTTACATTCACCAGAAAATTATATACCTAGATCAGTCCTTGCTCCCTGAAATCTAAAGCTTGTGTGTAATATTAATGCAATATTGTGTAAGTAATAAAAATTGATATCAAAGACTTCAAAATGTTTAAAATTTATATTTCTTTTTATGTATAGGTGATTTTTTCAGGTAGAACCAAAGCATTTTTAAACAAACAAACATTTATTTTCATTTTTGTACAATGGTTATTCTTAAAGAAAATATACGTTTCCTTTGATAACCAGGTGATTATTTTTTTTTTCAGGTAAAACCATTGCAATTGGAAAGGTCCTTAAGGTGGTGGAGTAAAATATTGAAGCACCAGCGAGCCTTCTTCCTAAAAACTGCACATGGTACTATTGCGAAGAAGAAAAAAAATAGAAAAAAGGTTGCATCGGTTTGAGAAGCATGAAAAAGTGTGTTGTGTTGTCTCCTTTGTAAATATAGCAGAGCTATTAAAGGTATTAGAATGCAAGAGAATCACAAAAATAAAGTTGGAAAGAAAGATGTGAGAAGACTTGCTCGCCTGGCAATTGTCCTCTTAAAACAAAACCATTTGTCTTTATAAAATCAAAGTATGGTTATCCTGCCAGAATCTCCACCTTTATCATTTATTTTATCTGGATTATTTATTACTTTTTTTTTTGTTTTCCCTTAACCTTCCAAGCTCAATTCCTTAGCAAAGACAAATCTTTTATCGTGCGTTTTGTTTCTCGGCCTGTGTCGCGGCAGGTTCGGTTTATACTCTGCGTAATCGATGAGTATGTTAAATTTTAACGTGTAATATATAAAATGAAAAGGTGGAACTCTTTAAAAGGCAATTTGTAAATTGTCATTCGTAACAACATCTTTATGCAAAAAAAAAAAAAAAAAAAAAAGATTTCCTACAATAGCTTGTATGTTTTTTATGCATATTACAAAGTGATACAACTTTATACAGTATATTTATGGGTAGGACTGTTTAACACTGGATAGGTGGTGAGTGGAAGATCTGAATGCATACCAGTACGTCTTAAGTTGGTCGTGTGCGTACTGAGCAGGTCGTGTGCATACGGAGCAGGGTCGTCTGCATACGAAGCAGGTGTATGAAGCTTGAATTGCACTTTTGACCTCAGGAAGTGTGCTCCCCTCCCCTCTCCTTTTTCTCTCGTTTTGCATTACCCCTCTTTACGTATCATTACTGTCTTAACATTCAAGCTACAAACGAGCCTCCTCTTACAGTAATAAAAGGGTTTTATCTAAATGAAAAAACCTTCAAGAGATATTTCATAACTAATTTTTTAATTCAGTGTTGCACTGTAGCTCAAACAAGGGGGAGTAGACCGTAATTATCGTCCTGCGTATCGAGCATGCCTTGGAAGTGACTCGCTTCTCTAGAAGGCCTCAACGTCTAGGGAAACTACTTCTCGTCTATAGAGAAGGTAGACTGAGTATATTGTAATGTATAAAATGTATGGGAAGAGGCAGCACTTATTCCTTCATATGTGATAACATAGCAATTTACACTTTTAAAAAATACCACTTGAAGAGAAAGCCTCCCCCTCACTCTCCTGTGTGCATTGTTGCACGTTTTAGTGTTAACATGCAGTGACTTACGAATGCAGGTTCTTTTTCAGTAATTGAGCTTTTTTTTTTTTTTTTTTTTTGGCTCGCTCACATGGCAAGGGCTTATACCAGTCCTGGTTACACAGGGGAGTCAGGGTTAGGTTAGGATTTAAAGATATAGAATGTTAAAAAGAGAAGTGAGTGCAGTTTGAGCCCAGTGCTGCTGCTGCTGCTGTGTCATGGCGTCCAGAGCTCCATAGCTTTTTACATCTTCCTGTTTTAAGTATCACCAGTATTTTTTTTTTTTTTTCAAATTTCCTAATAATCCTTTTACCTAGAAATTGTTTATTTGTCCTTAAATATTTTCACCGTAGATTCCTTTTTTGACCTCTGGAGTGGGACCTAGAGAATAGTACTGGTGCTATGGAGTGGACTGGGTGCCTTGCTCTATTTCTGCATCTATTGTGGCTTCTTATTAAAGAAATATTCTGGTAATTTTTTTTCTCTGGTTCAGAGTATTACTTCTGTTGAATTTTTTGAACTATATAGTGTATCATAGTTCATTCAATTATTCATAATGGGTGATTGAAGATTTTTGGTTATTGTTTAATATTTACCATTTTTTTTTATGGAAATTCATAAACTTAATAAAGTTGAATTACTCTAGTTTAATGTAAGATTTTTTTTTTTTTATTATTATTAAAGAGCTTTGATTAGCCCTTGTATAAAGCTATATATTGTGGTTACATAATTTTTTCCAATTACCTAAAAGCCTATTTTCATGGTTATTCCTGTCTCTCATTGCATTTTTGGAATATACAGGAATTGGAGGGTGAACGTTGTTTGTTTCTGTGACCCTGTCTGATTTGTTTCTTCTGATCGCATTCTTGTAAGGTAGATTCCAACGAATGCAAATTCCGTCGTTATAATTATGTATGCCGGATTACAATGGTTGAAACTAAGGCTAGAAAATTATATATATATACTAAAATACCTTAATTCTTTCATCCTGTTTGTGTATAATTTGGAATAACATTTTATCTACCATCCTGTTACATGCATCTGGATGTATTGTAAGTTATTAGTGGGAATATAATTGCAAATTTGGTTATCATTACTTGTTCTTAGTTGCAGGTAAATTAAAGACTTAGTGTTTCAAAGCTGAATCTGCCCTCAAGCAGGGATGCAGTTCGTACTTGTTTTAAGTGGTAGGTAAATCAAGGGTAATTGCATCAAAATGGAATCTACCTTATAGTTTGTCTTTGAATAGCTGACTTATTTTATTTATTTTTTTGCAGTTAGCTTTTGTTATATTTGCACTAAGAAATTATAGCCTTTCTAGCTCACTCAAATGAACTTTTGCTCACTGTATTATAGCTTGATTGACTAACAAAAGACCTCGTTTCAAAATACAGTACTGTAAAAGAGAAGGTTCATATGTAAATTTTTTACTAAAGAAAACACATGGAAATATGTAAATTGCTTAACTGATTTGTTGGTAATGTCATTATTAGCTTAGCTTTTCCCCACCCCTCCCTCTTTAAAAAAAAAAAAAAAATAAAAATGATGGGTAAAGATTAGCAGCCCCCAGTTCATTAAATAACTCCGTAATTTGTTAGGTTAGTGTAGATTAGGTTAATGCCCAACCTACCCTAACCTAACAGTTTATGGAGTTATTTGATATACAGTTGGTATATCTTAACCTGATCCAAAATTTCCATTGTAAAGTAATATAGTTCAAATGTTTTTTGCTTGACATACTCCTGCTTGTATTTTTAAGATTCTGTGGTGGTAATTAAGAATTTTTAATGGACTAATAAATTTTATTTATCGATATAGAGAATATTGATTTAGACATTGCTAATATTCGGAAAAGTCCTTCACGAAATCAGAGAAGAAAAGAGCATTCCCTTTTTCCAGGACTTTGAAAAATTTTCCCTTTATTTTTCTGAGCGCAGGGGTTAGATCACTCGACTTGGAGGTGAATTATTTACAATTAGGTCTCCGCGGGACATTAGGAAGCCACCCAGCTTAAATTCCCAATCTCCAATCTGTGTCCACCCCCATTATGGGATGAATGATGATACATAACGGTAAATTCTTTAGTTTCTCTTTCTGTCGGGTGGTTAGATCACTGAACTCGGTAGATGAGACCCATGATCGATCCCACCGTGGGCCATGAAGTAGATCCAGCCGAAAAGCCACCACATTGAGGATTAATAGGTACTCATTAGCAAACAACATTGCTAACATTTGGATAGAACATTTATGAAATCAACGAGACCAGTCCATGACCTTGAAAAATTTGATATGGTAAAGAAAAATAACCCCCATGTCAATATTAAGGTTTGGGGCCTTAAGATGAATAACCTTCGAACACCCTGGGGCTACTGTTCTTTACAAGATTCGAAAAATTCTATTTTTTTTCTTTAGCAGTTATGTTTATTCCTGGTTTTCTAAGCCACGGATCGGTTTTTTTCTTTTGAAAAGTTTATTCTTTCCCTGTGCTGGACTTATTCCTGGGTGAGCTGCACTCTTTGCTTGAGTTATAATTAGTAACAATGACCATTGTTACCCCCTGGAGTTCAATTTATTCAGTGGGTCCTCACTATATAATTGTTTCGGAAAACCTGCAAAATGAGGCACAAGATATTTGAGGTCTTTGATGGAGAACAATATTTTAAAATTTATTGTAGCCTTTGAACCTAAACTGGAATCCTACAATATTATAGCACCCCATTAACCGTAACGGGTGACTTGAACAAAAACCTAACCAGAAGCTTAGAAGAATTACCTATTTAAAAAAAAGTGGATGAGTGTGCTGGTTGCAGGTTTTTTTTTTACTATTACTGTACAGTATTCCCAGTAAAACAGCAGGGTGGACACAGGTTGGAGCTGGAGAAACTCAGGCTGGATGCCCTTCCTAGCACCCTGCAGTGGGATGGAGCACAGGTTTGTCATTTTCCAAATTGTGTGCTTTAAACACTGCTACTGTGGTCTCCTTAAAATAGTGTGTAATTGAATCAAAATTATTTGATTTAATTGTACTGTATTTATACCAGTTTAATTCCATGTCAGATCAATTGTGGGGTTACAAATCTCACATAGAGGGTTTGCCTGCACTGACTGAACGGATACCGGGTCTGTATCTAAAACATTTATCACAGATTTTGCTGGTACATGTGCAGTGGCCCCAATCCCTTACAAGGGAGGTGGCTGGGTCAGAGCATACAATAAGAAGGTAACGTAAATCGATCACTCCTCTTTAGCTCCTTAGGGTTATAGGACTGCAACCCCCCCCACCCCCACCCACTGCCACCCTGGCTGGGTCAACCACAGTATGGTAGAGAATGCTTATTGATAAAAAAAATATCCAATTATCTGTAAGAGCTGCAACTTAAATTAGTCTGTCCAGGACAGTTCGATGTTAAGTCTTCCTTCAGTTACGGTTCTTTTTCTATGCCTACAGCTACACTGAATATTCTTGGATATTCATCACAATCTTTTATTATCCCTTCACATCTGACAAGTCATTACACTTCATCTCTTACTTTATGTATTCTTCGTGCCCAGGCCCGATGAAGGCTGTTTTATTTTATAATTTTTTTGGCCCGTCCTGGTGTATATATATATAAAAAAAAAAATACTAATAAACATAGGATAACAATTGCAAACTGGCATTACCCTCATGGGTTTCAAACAGGCCCTATTCTCGTGGCTGTTAGACATCTGCAGTTTAGACTACGAGATGCTAATTACTTGATTGTACAAAAATTTCACTGATTTCATAAAAAAAATATACCACATGGAAAACTATATAATTATAAGATATTGAACAACACATACAGGGAATAACAGAAGAGTAGGCAACTATTTAGTCTTGTAAATCAAAACCATACAATGTTAGCCTTCATGTTTACATTATCGATAAGCAAATATTATTATTTTAGTTCTTACAAAGAGGCATAACATTCCAGTACAAAAGCTTAAATCATTTTACATCCTGCTGAACAAGATAATCAAATATTCATTTATAAAATTAATGCCTAAAATAAATTTTGAACTTGGCTACAAAATTATTAAAAATAACTATTTATGTAGTCTAAGCTGAGAAGACTAATTAGTATACGAAACATGAAATGGAAAATATTGGTAAATTTTCTAGACAAAAAACTTCTTTGCTTTGAACTTGAATGCTGAAACCATCATATAAAATAAAAAAAGTGAAGTATTCGCGATCAGTTTTTCTCAATGATGAAGAGTCTTATGTATAGCATTGATAAATGTAACTATTTGTCTGTTACAAATTTGTGTAAATTCAAAGTGTAATATGGGGAACATTACTGATTGCCTGGAATGAAGCCACACAAAGTGGCTCTTATACGTCCGTAAAGTCTCTTTTTCTGCTCATCTCGGTCCCCCTACTATATAGTGTGGATTTTATGGCTCTTGCTACTATATAGATACAAAGAACGCCTATGATTAAACAAAATTTAATTACATAAAACATCACCATGATATTAAGTTGATCAGAACCTAAAACATTCAAATAAAATAAATTCAAAAACACAACTAAGTCATTAACAAGTTGAACAGTAAAATTAGAAAATAAGATTATACAATTAACAATAAAATTGGTAGCAAAAACAACAAAAGCAATTATCCTAGAATCAGTTTGTTTTGTGAAGTGAAGCAAGATCAAGGGTACAGAATTCGGTGCTATCGTTGATATAGTTCAATGGGTCGTCACATACTTCACCTTCTGTGAATAACGTTATTGGGTTAATTAACATTGGTGTTGAGCTTTGTGAGACTGTAGTAGTGTATACAGACGTAGGGGGAGGGTTTCCAAATGCATTTCCTTCAATTTCAGACATTTTCATGGAGTTCTCATTACTGGCAGCAACTTGCTGGTTAAGGCATGTGGTATCTACGCAATCTTTGACCTTTTGTTCGTAAGAATTTTCTGACTGGTAAGGCTGTTGAGAGAATAAGCCTTGAACTATATTGCAGTCTCCAAACTTGAGGAAATTTGGGTCATCATAAGCATGAACTGAGGAGTATTCAGCAACTACGGTACCACTTTCCAATTCTGGAGAAGCCTTATATTCCAAACCATCTTCGAATTGCTCATATTGTAAATTGTCCTTTACATCATGAGATGCTTCCATAGTTTCTTTGAATGTAATTACATTTGGGCATTTTCCTTCCTCCTGATCAGGAGATCTATCTGCAAAGAATCCTATGACAGATGATACACCAAAGTTACATGAACTCCTTAAGGCATTGAAATCATCGATGTTACTTGTGCAAGCCTCGGACTGTAGCCCTAAGCTTTGGGACGAACTCCTATCCTCTGTTGGTATACTGGGAGTCTGACAGGTCTGTGTGTCTGGAGAAAATACCTGAGGAGAAGGAATGCTGCTACCTCCACTGCTAACTTCCTTGAAAGTTGCGTCATTTTGTATGACAGTCTCTGCTTCATCTCCAACTTGCGTTATATCTAGACAAAATTTTGAGGTGTCTCCTTGTTCTTCAGTGTGAGGAATAATGCTCTCCAAAGACTCTGCAGAATCTCTGCTATTTCTTGAGCAATATACATCAGGAACGACCACAGGAAGAGGAATACCAAAAGAAGTACTATCATGATAATTCTGGAAGTTACCCGTAGATATGGAGATTTGAGGTGCGCTATCTGTCGGTGAGGTCGGAGCATCTTGAAGAGGTCCGGCATTCGTGCATAAATCAAAAGGCTTCCAATATATCGAATTAGTTCCTTGATAGCTATCACTTACATTTAAGGAGTTAGCATCTACGAGAGCCTGATGATTAACATCAGTTGGTAAATCAAATTTGGCATCAAGCTCGCCTCCACACATCTCTGGTAAAGTGTTAGCGTTATTTTTGGTAATTATAGGAAAGCCCTGGAATCCACAGCGATTGAAAGGCATTGAAAATGTATTGAAATCTGCATAAGAGGAATTAACTGGAGCAGAACTTTCCTTCAGTCGACATGATGTTCTATGGGGCCAAGGATTACTTGGGGATGTGGTTTTCGACCTATGAAAAAAAGTTCTTTTATGGGTCATATTATCCAGTATTTTCACTTCAAAATATATTAGCATGTATTAGCAAGACTGGTTGTGGATGACCAGCTAAACAAATATATCTAACCTACCCTGTCCTTAGGGGCCCCTTTATTTACTGGGCTGAGGGGCTAAAATGATAGAAGAGGGAGGTACGTGATTGAAAGCTAGCAGGATGCTGTATGCTGAAGGCATTGCAATAGTGGCTAATTGGGAGGTCAAACTCCAGGGATAAGGGGTGAAATTTGAGTACAGTATTATGGAGGAAGCAGTTGGGGCAGCGATAGCTCAGTGATAGTGTGCTCGATTTGGGATGCGACTAATATGGGATCGTTCCCACTGTGGAATGTTAGGGAGGGCATCCAGCTTTAATCCCACAGCTCCAACATGTCTGTGTTCATCCCAATCAAATAAGAACTTACTAGACACATACAACGGTGCATGCTGGAATAGGCAATCACAAGTTAAATGTTGAAAAGAGTCAAGAATTTTAATGTAGAGGAGCAGGAAGTTGAGTGGCTTGGAGGCGAGATAGGAACGATCAAAAACTTGTTGGAAGAGGCAAGAAGGTTAAATGAGGAAAGAAATGAAGAAGAGAAGAAAAATTTTCATTTAAGAGTTCTTCCAGACAAAAGGGAGATAAAGAAGATAATGACAGAAGATCAGGGGATGGGGCCTCATTAAGATTGTTATACACAAATGCTGATGGATTAGCTGGTAAGGCAGTAGAATTAAAAGATAGGATTCACAACAGTAAGGCAGATATAGTAGCAATTACAGAGACTAAGTTGAGTGAGGACATAAACAGTGTCACAGTTTTTCCTAAGGGCTTCAGAATATTAAGGGTTGAAAGATCTGAGAGGACTGGTGGAGGGATAGCACTACTCATAAGTGAAAGGATTCAAGTTGAAGAAATAAACTTGGCTATAGAAAGTGAGTTCAGGGAATTTCTTGTTGCTCGCATAAATACTGGGTCAGAGAGCATTATAATAACTATTGTATATAACCCACCAAGGAACCAGAATAAGCTAGAAGTTTATGAGGAAAGTCATATAGGTACAATTGAAGTCATAAACTCAGTTGTTAACATGGCATGGGAGAGAAAATGTAGGATTTTGATTATGGGAGATTTTAATCATAAAGAGATAGATAGGATATATCTTGACCCACACGGTGGTGAGGACTCATACGGGGCAAGATTCCTAGATTGCATACAAGCGAATTTCCTACACCGACATGTAATGGAACCAACGAGGGCCAGGGGTGGGGATGAGCCATCACTACTTGATCTAGTATTCACAGATAATGTGTTGGATATTGAAAAAATTGAGTATGAACCACCAATTGGAAAGAGTGACCACTGTGTGTTGTTGATGGAGTATATCATTGAAGATATTCTTCCTGAGAGTAGAGGCACTGAGGACATGAGGAGGAACTATCCAAAAGGAGATTACATCAAAATGAATGAGCTTTTTGCAGTTATTGACTGGAGAACCTTATTTTACAACAAATCTGTACAAGAAATGTACGACACCTTTTGTGAGAAATATGGGAATATAGTAGATTGCCGCATACCTGTCACCAAAGTAGGTGTCATTCATGCCAGAGAGAAATGGTTCGATGATGAATGTAAAATAGCTAAGGAGTGGAGAGACAAATACTGGAAAAGGTATAGGAGGAGAAAAAACATAAATGCCTGGCAAACCTACAAAAGAGCAAGAAATGACTACCTAAGTAAAAGAAGAGAGGCAGAGAGAGACTATGAGACTGACATCACCAGGAGGGCTAAAGAAAATCCCAAGCTTTTCCACAGCTTTATCAGAGGAAAACTGAAGGTAAAAGAACAGGTTTTAAGGCTAAAGAGAGAGGATGGAAGCATCACTGAGACGGATGAAGAGATCTGCAAAGAAGTGAACAAGGAGTTTCAGTCAGTATTTACAGTAGAAAATACCCCACCCCCTCAGATTGCAGAGATAGAAGCTCAAGGGCCTTTATTGGAGAACATCAACCTTACAGCCACAGAGGTATGCAAAGCACTGATGGAGTTAGATGTTCATAAAGCTACAGGTCCTGATGACATATCCCCTCATGTACTTAAATGCGCAAACTCAATATCAGTGGCACTAAGTATCATATTTAATAAGTCACGGGAGTCAGGGGAGATTCCAAGATGCTGGAAACAAGCAAATGTGATACCTATCTCTAAAAAGGGAAGGAGGGATATGGCTCTGAACTATAGTTTGCAAAGTTATGGAGAAACTACTAAGGAAACATATCTCTCTTCACTTGGAATCCTTCAACTTTATGTCAGTGAGGCAAAATGGCTTCAGAGAAGGTAGATCAACAGTAACAAACTTATTAGAATTTTATGATGAGGTAAGCCGAATCTTACAAGAAGGAGAGGGCTGGGAAGATTGCATATTCCTAGACTTCCAGAAAGCGTTTGACACTGTTCCATATGGGAGACTTATTAGGAAGCTGCAAGCAATGGCTAGAATAGGTGGAAATGTCTTGGAATGGATAAGAACTTACTTAGAAGGAAGGGAACAGAGGGTTTATAGTAAGACACTCAGTGTCTGAATGGAGAAGAATTAGTAGTGGAGTTCCACAGGGTTCAGTTTTAGGGCCACTTTTGTTCCTTGTATATGTAAATGACCTACCAGAGTCTGTAAATTCATTCATGAATATGTTTGCAGATGATGCAAAGATTGTGAAGAAAGTAGGAAACAAGAACAATGGTAGAGAACTTCAGGAAGATCTAAATAGTCTGCATGAGTGGTCAGAAAAGTTGCTAATGAAATTCAATACTTCAAAATGTAAGGTAATGAGAATGGGTACAAGTGCAAGAAGGCCAAAGCTTGACTACTCGGTGGCTGGGGTACAACTTCAAGAGACATAAAATGAGAGAGATCTAGGAGTAAACATACTAGCAGATTTGTCTCCAGAAATACATATAAATGGCATAGTAAGGGCAGCATATGCATTCTTATCAAATGTAAGGGTAGCCTTCAGGCACATGGACAAGGAAATGTTCAGAAATATTTATGTAACCTATGTGAGGCCAAAACTCGAATATGCAGCTCCCTTTTGGAATCCGTACTTGAAAAAGCACATAGCTAAGCTTGAAAAAGTTCAAAGACATGCCACGAAACTGGTGCCAGAAATACGCAATCTCAGTTATGATGAGATGCTGAGGGAATTACTTACCATCACTCGAAGCTAGAAGATTGAGGGGGATATGGTAACAATCTTTATATTCCTTCATGGTTATGACAGAGTTGATAAGGATCGATATTTTGATATGGCTGGCTCTAGAACTAGAGGTCATAGTTTGAAGCTTCGTAAGAAAACTTCTTTGCAGGATGTAAGAAAATACTTTCAGTGGAAGAGTAGTTAATAATTGGAATTTGCTAAGCGAGGAGGTAGTTAATGCTATCTCAATCCATAGTTTTAAGGACAGGTATGATAAGTATGACTAAGTATAAAATGGAACCGATGAGGAGACGGGAAGATACGAGCTTTGGGCTCTTTCCTGTAAACACAATTAGGTAATTACAATTAGGTAATTACACACACACACATATATATATGCAGTGTTCCCTCGCAATATCGTGGTTCACCTATCGCAAATTCAGTGCATTGCGTTTTTTTTGGCGAGCTTTTTCTTTTCTGGGTATATGCGAGATTATTAAAATATTAAAAAATTAAAAATTTCAATATTTTCATTTTATTGATAATTTTTTTTTCTTTTTCATAATTTTATTGATAAAAAATGTATTTCCCAGCCTAAGAATAATAAAACAGTAAGAAATAGTAAAAAAAAAAAAAAAAAATTTAAACATGTAACTCTGCACCATAGAAAGTACGATACCGGTATTGGCGTTTTGGAAAATGCAAAGGGACGCACCTATGTGAGCTAGCACATATTGAAATTTCCAGTATTTTCCTTTTTTTATTGACAAATAAATGTATTTCCTACCCTAAGAATAATAAAATAGTAAAAAACAAATTTAAACATGTAACTCACAGCATTGCACCATGTAAAATACGATACCGGTATCAGCGTTTCGGAAAACGAAAAAGGTCGCACCTACGTGAGGTAGTACATATTAAAATTTCCAGTAATTTCATTATTTTATTGATAAAAAAAAAGTATTTCCTAGCCTAGGAATAATAAAACAGTAAAAAATAGTAAAAAAAAAAAACATATTTAAACATATAACTCACAGTATTGCACAATGTGAAATACTGTATGATAGCGTACACTGTATTGGCGTTTTGGAAAACGTGAAGGCTCGCACCTACGTGAGATAGTTCATGGGATGCTATTGGATGAAAGGGTGGGAGACGACGAATCACAGAATTGTTTTTCTGTATGTTCTGTATCATGGGGTCTGATTGGCATTTTGATTGAAGCTTCATTCTCCCAGCGTCTTCCATTGTCTTGCCTCACCTGTTCAATCCAACTCACATGTGCGCCGTTCGCGTTGTGCATCTTAATACGTTGTGCTTTTATTTTTTTTACTCTCGTTTTTCAACCTCTGCAATGCCTCCCAAGCGTTCTTCATCTTCTAAGGCTTCTGGTAGTAAGCCTAGGTGGCAAAGGAAGATGTTGACCATAGCAGAAAAGGTAAAACTGTTAGATATGCTGAAGGAAGGAAGAGGGTTCGCAGATGTCAGCCGCCATTTTGGCCTCAACGAATCTACTGTTCGATACATCAAAAAGGACGAGGCAAATATCAGGAAAACAGCGACTATTTCATTTAGTAAAACAGTGAAGAGGGTCATAACACCCTGCAATAAGATAATAGTGTGGATGGAATCTGCTCTGGCCCTATGGATTGCTGATTGCAGACAGAAGATCAGCGTAGACACCAGTATCATACAAACTAAGGCGAAGAAGCTGTACGAGACATTCGCTGCAAACGAACCCGACGACGACAGTGGCGACTGTGGGGAGGAGGAGAGAGAAGAAGATATCGACGACCCACAACCAGGACCCTCCAGTGATTCTCCACCGAGGAAACAATCGTTTGTTGCAAGCAAGGGATGGTTCGCCAAATTTCATAAACGCTATGGCCTAAAGAACGTTTCAGTTTATGGCGAAGCTGCCTCTGCATATACAGCTGCAGCTGAAGATTAAGTGAACAATGACTAAGAAAATTATCGCTGAAAGGGAATATGCTCCTGAGCAAATGTTTAACATGAATGAGACTGGGTTATTTTGGAAGAGAATGCTGTCTCACACTTTTTCTTAAAGGAAGAAGCTAAAGCCCCGGGATTTAAAGCGCACAAAGACCGTGTTACCCTCATCATGTGCGGGAATGCTGCGGGCTTCATGTTAAAGCCCGGGCTTATCTACAAGACTAAGAACCCTAGGGCTTTGAAAAATAAGAATAAGAATCCGCTGCCAGTGTACTGGATGCATAACCCTAAGGCCTGGATCACGAAAAGCCTCACATCGGACTGGTTTCTCCAATGCTTTATCCCTCAGGTCAAAATTTATCTGGCAGAAATGGGCCTTGAATTTATATTTAAAGTCCTTCTTTTGATGGATAATGCTGGTGGCCACGCAACTGATCTCGAATATGACGGTGTTCAAGTAGAGTTCCTGCCACCGAATACGACATCACTGATTCAGCCTATGGATCAAGGCGTTATTCGTGCGTTCAAGGCCCTCTACACACGAAATACCCTGGCGAACCTGGTTGAATTCATGGATTTGGACAAAGAATTCTCAATGAAGTCTTACTGGCATAACTACACGATTGCTACATGCCTTTAAAATATTCAGAATGCAATCAAAGAGATGAAACCGGCCTCAATCAAAGCCAGCTGGAAGAAATTGTGGCCTGAAGTCATCTACAACTACAAGGGATTCGCTCCTGACGAAGTCTATAACTCGCCAGTTGCAAAAGCAGTGAAGTTGGCTGCATTTCTAGGAGAGGGCTTTGAAGATATGACTCAACGCCGTGAATGAACTGAACGACTGCCACTCGCAGCCTTTGACTGATGAAGACTTGGAGGAAATGACAAAATCAGCAAGCGAAGAAGAGGAAGAACAACCAGAGGAAATGCACAAAGAAATCGAAGAACCTGGCCTTACACTCGAACGTCTGGCAGCCATGTATGAACATGTGAATGCAGTCCAAATAATTCTCGCAAGAACATGACGATAATATGGTTCGTTCGGTGACCTTCTGTAATCTTCTCGATGATGCCATGATTCCTTACAAGACCATCTTCGCACACAAGAAGAAACAGCGACAGCAACTCTCTATTACTATGTTCTTCTCTCCCAAAAAGCAGCCGTAAAGCTGTCATAGGCTGCGGAATAATATCCTTTGGAGTCTACAGTATATACCTCATCATCACTTCATTCACGGTAAATTTACCTATCACGTTCATATAAATTTACGCTTG
Organism: Halocaridina rubra; assembly: GCA_037179515.1. Taxonomy (NCBI): domain Eukaryota; kingdom Metazoa; phylum Arthropoda; class Malacostraca; order Decapoda; family Atyidae; genus Halocaridina; species Halocaridina rubra. The sequence continues at coordinate 40,328 of JAXCGZ010011911.1, forward strand.
CATGCTGTTATTTATAAGGTAAAGGGTAGTATTTTAACAGTGCAGGCGAGTGTTTATACAGTAAAGGTAAAAATAAATGTAAAATAGCTATGTATATGAGTATGTCATGTCATCATCACCTCATTCACGGTAAGTTTACCTTTCACTTTCATATAAATTTACGCTTGCACGCTGTTATTAATAAAGTAAAGGTTTTTTTAACAGTGCAGGGAAGGTTTATGCAGTAAAGGTAGAAATAAATGTAAAATACCTATGTATATAGGGTGATCCTACTTCGCGGATTTTAACCTATCGCGGCAGGTCCCTGAACCGAACCCCCGCAATAAACGAGGGATTACTGTATATATAATTTTTTTTAATATTATATATATATACAGTATATATATACAGTATATATATATATATATATATATATATATATATATATATATATATATATATATATATATATATATATATATATATATATATATATATATTATATATTATATATATATATATATATATATATATATATATATATATATATATATATATATATATATATATATATATATATATATATATATATATATATATATATATATATATATATATATATATATATATATATATATATATATATATATATATATATATATATATATATATATATATATATATATATATATACAGGTATATATATATATATATATATATATATATATATATATATATATATATATATATATATATATATATATATATATATATATATATATATATATATATATATATATATATATATATATATATATATATATATAGTGACACCAGGATGGGTAAAAAATAAAACTTACCTAAACGGACCTGGACATGAAGAAAACAAAAGTAAATAGAAAGAGAGATGGAGTGTGTTATGAACTGTCAGATGTGTGGTGATAATAAGAGATGTGTAACGAAAATCCAAGAAAATTTCTCTGTAGATGTAGGCACAGAAATAGAAAAGTAACTGAAGGATGACTTAACATCAAGCTGTCCGGGACAGTCCTCTATAAGTCCAAAAGACCTTCACCCGTAGTATCGCAACGGGCGGCCGCTGTCATGGGCTGGGTGTAAACAGAAGAGCAGAAGATAGAAAAGTGAAGGGGCAACTGAAGGAATGAGTAAGTGCACCGTTTCATGTGCGACAATGAGTCCCTATTAATGGAAGTGGACACAGGAAGGTTGGAGCAGGGGAATCCTGCATCAGTCGCCTCCCACACGAGAATATTGTTAGGAAGCGAGTGATTACCTAATTGTGTTTACGGGAAAGAGCCCAAAGCTCGTATCTTCCCGTCTCCTGATCGCTTCCATTTTAGACTTAAGTGATACTTATCGTACCTGTCCTTAAAACTATGGATTGAGATAGCATTAACTACCTCCTCGCTTAGCGAATTCCAATTATCAACTACTCTTACACTGAAAAAGTATTTTCCTACATCCTGCAAAGAAGTTTTCTTACGAAGCTTCAAACTATGACCTCTAGTTCTAGAGCCAGCCATATCGAAATATCGATCCCTATCCACTCTATCATAACCATGAAGGAATTTAAAGACTGTCACCATATCCCCCCTTACTCTTCTAGCTTCGAGTGATGGCAAGCTTAATTCCCTCAGCCTCTCATCATAACCGAGATTGCGTATTTCTGGCACCAGTTTCGTGGCATGTCTTTGAACTTTTTCAAGCTTAGCTATGTGCTTTTTTAAGTGCGGATTCCAAAAGGGGGCTGCATATTCGAGTTTTGGCCTCACATAGGTTACATAAATATTTCTGAACATTTCCTTGTCCATGTGCCTGAAGGCTACCCTTACATTTGATAAGAATGCATATGCTGCCCTTACTACGCCATTTATATGTATTTCTGGAGACAAATCTGCCAGTATGTTTACTCCTAGATCTCTCTCATTTTCTGTCTCTTGAAGTTGTACTCCAGCCACCGAGTAGTCAAGCTTGGGCCTTCTTGCACTTGTACCCATTCTCATTACCTTACATTTTGAGGTATTGAATTTCATTAGCCACTTTTCTGACCACTCATGCAGATTATTTAGATCCTCCTGAAGTTCTCTACCATTGTTCTCGTTTTTTACTTTCTTCACAATCTTTGCATCATCTGCAAACATATTCATGAATGAATTTACAGACTCTGGTAGGTCATTTACATATACAAGGAACAAAAGTGGCCCTAAAACTGAACCCTGTGGAACTCCACTACTAACTCTTCTCCATTCAGACACTGAGTGTCTTACTCTAACCCTCTGTTCCCTTCCTTCTAAGTAAGTTTTTTATCCATTCCAAAACATTTCCACCTATTCTAGCCATTGAGTGCAGCTTCCTAATAAGTCTCCCATGTGGAACAGTGTCAAACGCTTTCTGGAAGTCTAGGAATATGCAATCTGCCCAGCCCTCTCTTTCCTGTAAGATTTGGCTTACCTCATCATAAAATTCTAATAAGTTTGTTACTGTTGATCTACCTTCTCTGAAGCCATGTTGCCTCACTGACAAAAAGTTGAAGGATTCCAAGTGAAGAGAGATATGTTTCCTTAGTAGTTTCTCCCTAACTTTGCAAACTATGCTGGTCAAGGAAACTGGTCTATAGTTCAGAGCCGTATCCCTCCTTCCCTTTTTGAAGATAGGTATCACATTTGCTTGTTTCCAGCATCTTGGAATCTCCCCCGACTCCAGTGACTCCTTAAATATGATACTTAGTGCCACTGATATTGTGTTTGCGCATTTTTTAAGCACATGAGGGGATATGTCATCAGGACCTGTAGCTTTATGAACATCTAAATCCATCAGCGCTTTGCATACCTCTGTGGCTGTAAGGTTGATGTTCTCTAATACCGGCCCTTGAGCTTCTATCACTGCAATCTGAGGGGGTGGGGTATTTTCTACTGTAAATACTGACTGAAACTCCTTGTTCAATTCTTTGCAGATCTCTTCGTCCGTCTCAGTGATGCTTCCATCCGCTCTCTTTAGCCTTAAAACCTGTTCTTTTACCTTCAGTTTTCCTCTGATAAAGCTGTGGAAAAGCTTGGGATTTTCTTTAGCCTTCCTGGTGAGGTCCGAGTGATGAACTCTGCATGCAATAGAGAGTAAGAAAAGCTAGTGCCAGAGAGAAAGTGAATGAAAAAAATGTGTTCATTTAGATGAATTTATACGGTGAAGAACTACTGTCGAAGAGATGGTGTGGTGAGTCTGGATACCTAGAGATAACAGACAAATAAAGATTCATGAAAAGGATGTATATATCACTTTACCCAGTATTCGTCTTAAGAGTATTGCCGAGGAGGAGCTGACAGATTGAACTGTGCGAGACAACTACCAGAACAGGGCTTGATATCCAGAAAGTTAAAGAGAGGGATATAAGAGAAAGAATGAATGGAGGCAAAGTGAAGTCAAATTACCCTGACAAATTGTACCATGTAAAATAGAGCACTGATAGGGGGGGGGGGGGAACCCGAGAGGGTTTTAAAATTTACTATTCACAATAACTTGGTCTTGATCAAATATACACATATACAATGGCCGCTATTCACCTTGTAAGGGGAGTGGCCGAGTCCAAGCACAAACATTCACCTGATGCTATAATACCCCAATCACTCCTCTTAGCCTAAGTGTTATGGTGAAAATATGCAATTCAAGAGATACAAATGTATTTGACGGGAGAAGGCATTGCACATAAAAAAAAAACATGGGATCTTGTAAAAATGTGTAACCCTTAGAACACCACGTAAGCTAAATAGCCCCGTAAACTGTTAGGTTAGGCTATATGACATTTCTTGAAATATGCAAAGCCCTAGAACACCTTTATGTTACTCTACTTTTTCAGATCCAAAAAATGAACAGAAGAAATACTATCAATATTGAATATAAAAACATCAACGGTTTGGAAGTCCGAAATCTAAACTTTACTTACTACTAATGGTTACTGCTGTACTGCTGGAACAAGTCGTGGTCTACTGACCTGCGATGAAAATATTTCCTCTTCGTGGGAGGAGAGGATGCAAACTCATCTTCATCATAATCCGGTTTCAACTTCATATTGGCAGCTCTAAAGAGTTTTTTATATTTAGATCGCCTATTCTGAAACCATATCTTCACCTGTGTTTGAGAAAAAGAGTAGGTCAGCTAATTTTTTGTAAAAATTTGGTCACGGACTCACTAAAGGTTAAAGGTCTCTAATGAGAGAAAGAGGCAAGGGACATTGATAACACAAAGGCCGACTATATACCTACCATATGGCCGGGGACAAAGCCCCTCTCCAATCACGTGGACCTAGTGATCTCTAGACAAGATCTAAATAATCAGGTAGACCTACTGGAAATCATTGACTTCCCCCAATAAATTGCCCAATTTGATATGTAACGACATGAGACCGTGGAAGGTTATCTAACCCCAGGCCAGGATAAAACCTGCGGTCAGTAAATTACTAGCTCTAGTCACTATTAGTAATGATACAAGTAAAGCTGCATAATCGTTATGTCCTCAACCAATTCAGTTATGACTTTTCCTCTATAATTTCATTTGCTGTTCTAGGCGTCACTATTAACCACAATTCGAATGGGGGTGTACAAAGATAGGTGGGAACTGGGTAACTGAGGCTGGTTGCTTTTCCCAACACTCCATAGTGGGTTCGAACAGAATTTTGTCACTTCCCGAGTCGAGTGCTCTGACTATTGTGGTATAACTGTTTTCTCTATCATGCTAAACCAAATTCTACTCCTCTAACACAGTCCTCTCAAAAGTTTCAAATATTTGCAACTTTTCTCCTGCTGCCGATACCTTGGAATGGAATCCACTAGTAATGGTACTTTCAGCTCTTGCAACTGCGTAAAAATGTAAAAACTGTACAAACTCCATAAAATCTGCGTAAAAACTGTACAAACTCCATAATATCTGTATAAAACCTGTAAACTACAAAAACCTCTGTAAAAACTACGTAAAAAAAGTGTAAGAACTGTGTACAAAAAAGTGCACAAAAACTGTGCGTCCTTTGATGCAATTATGCCTTAAAGCACGAGCTGAAACCAGGGTTCGCAGGAAGATATCCAGAGGTACTTAGATGGCTCACGAAAAAGTGCTTTAAACAGAAATTGTTCAGATTCATTCTAAATTGCTTGTGCTGTTGATGCAATTGCTTAATAAAGTCATTATCATTTAAATAATTTTTTTATATCCATTGGAGCAGTACCAATGTATACTGAGTGACTGTTACTATATTATAATTCCATATTCCGAGTCAGATTAATGGGGGTAAGGGGAGTGTTTTAAAGCTTGGGGGTTACTTACTGGGTAAAAGATCTGATGGTGGGAACTGGTGTTAAAGCTATACTACACAGTACACATAGAGCAGAAGATAAAAATAAAGATCTCACAAAAACTGTAGCATTGCAATAACTCAATTTCTGGGGAAAAAAAAAAAAAAAAAAAAAAATATATATATATATATATATATATATATATATATATATATATATATATATATATATATATATATATATATATATATATATATATATATATATAGGTGCAACTGCTTTGCAATTTTGTGTGTGACTGTTAGTCCCCATTCAAATGGGGGTATACAAAGATATGTTTGAGCTGGAGAATTAAGGCTGTAAGACCAACCTAATGCCTCAAGGTGGGCTCGAACACGGGTTTGTTACTTCCAGAGTACAGCGAGTTATAATATATATATAATATATATATATATATATATATATATATATATATATATATATATATATATATATATATATATATATATATATATATATATATATATATATATATATATATATATATATATATATATATATATATATATATATATATATATATATAGTAAGGAAGCCCATCAGTGAAACAAAACTTATAAAACAATGCTATATTTCGGATCCTAACTGGATCCCTTCTCAAGCACTGATGGGCTTCTTTACTATTTAGTGCTGTATGCTAACAGTTTGTACTTATATATATATATATATATATATATATATATATATATATATATATATATATATATATATATATATATATATATATATAAATGAAACGAGAAGTTATTATAAAACATAACAAAAATGACAAATAAATAAAATGATGTAGCAGAGAAAATATAAATTAAAAAAAAAAAAAAAAAGAAATTTAAGGCAGAGGAAAGCCAAGCATAAATAATATAATCAGAAACCCAGCAAAAATTGATAGGGATTTACATGACCAGATATAATTAGAAACCCTGCAAAAATTGATAGAGATTTACATGACCAGAAAAAAAAAATGAAAATACAAAATGAAAATGGACCGTGCCTGTGTCTCCGTTAGGCCTACCATGGCGGCCAATTCTCCTCGCTCATTCTGCGCCAAATACATTGAACGTTGGAAACGCCGATTCAACTGTAGCAACTGTAGAGATGTATATGATGATCTCGCTTTCCTGGTGGTAGTTGATGATCCTCCCCCTCCACCATGCTGTTAATCAAGATGGTATATATAGAATCATCCCTTCACATCTTATAAGTCACAACATTCCCCATGTTTTCCTCTACTTTCTCGTTTTCTGGTTGCCTGGGTCCTATGAGGGCAATTTTCTTTGTCCATCATGTCGTCACACTCATAAAAGAAAAAGCAATATTTCATGTGTCACAATTAGTCCCCTTTCCAATGAAATTGGAGAGAGATATGTTGGCACTATAAGGGAGATTAAAGCTGGATACCCTTCCTAACCCCCCACGATGGGATTGAACTCGCATCTGTTGTTTCTTGACTAGCATGCACTACCACTGAGCTACTGCTGTTCCCTCAAGCAAGGAAGTGTCAAAATGAAAATGCAGCATCACAGAATAATTTAATGCTGAGCACTTAAAACATTTCTAGCGTGCCATTTGATCAGCTAATTCGAGTGACTTAGGTATGTTGGCCTCTGATGACTGTTTTATTTACTGTGCCACCCCCTGGACAAGGGGGTATGCGGCCACTGAATATGTATAAAATTACACTGAATTATGACAAATGAAAACCAAAACTTGCCTGGTGATAGCTTCCTTGATAATTCTTACAATTTTCCATGTTCAAGTAGCTGATATGTGGAGTTATCTCTGGAGAATTAACGGTAGGGCTGGACATCATCACTGCTGGACCACCAGCTATATGCAATGGAAAACATTTCACTGAAAAGTTATACATTAAATACATTTTAAAGACTGAACTGCCTTAAACCACAATAAAACAAAAACACAACCTAACACTCCCTGAGAGCGCACTGGAAAAGCCCCAGACTGGAAGTGGTCTTCATTAGGTACTCGGGGCTGTTTTGTCCGACAGCTTTAGGAACACCAGCAATGACTATAACTTATACAAAATATCCATCTACTGTTTATAAGGGAAGTCATTGTACTATCAAACTAAAGGTAACTGTGTAAACAAAACATATATGTAAAGAAGCTTTTAAAAAAAAAAACAGGCACAGTGCAGTACCGATAAGATAATAAACTTCAGAGTTAATACAAAGGCATTAATATACAGATTACACGGAAGTTATTAATAGTTTTATATTTAAACTGAGGGGTGTAATTATATTTCTTAATTTGTTAAATCATACAATACTGTAAACATGAAACTTGAAATACAGTAAAGGTAAAGTGTCTTAATACATTAACATTGATACACACATTTACTCTTAGTGGAGACGTTTGATTAACCCCATGTCAAGCTAAATAACCACGTAAATTGTTAAGTTTGGTTAAAGTTAGGTGACTTCCCTTGCAAATACGAGTAACCCTAGAGCACCCTAAGCTTACTCTTCTTTTCAATATCCAAAACAGTCATATCTTACCTGTACCATTACCAAATGGTTGATACTGTAATGGACTGTACTGAAAATAGCTAGGATGACCTTGTGGCAACTGATAATCCATTGGATGATGAGACAAATTAGACCGATTCTGCTGATATGGTTCATGACATTGTTGCTTTTGCACTAGTTGCTCTTGTTGACTTGAAAGTTGAGGTTCTTCTTTATGAAACTGATATTGTATCTCTTGTAGCTTCCGAGACTGGTGTTGAGTTTGGTGATCTGTTTGAAGCTTTTGCTGTGTCAGAGGAGCTGTAGACTTTTCCTCATTAGTTATTTTGCCGCCAATAACAACCACTTCCTTCTCTTCATCCTCCTCCCCTTCATCCGGTGGTTTAATGTCATCAAGAGTATCCATTCCTATCTGTTGTGGTCCTTGGACAACTGACATCTTACCTGAAGATTAATAAAGGAAAAAGGGGTAGAATTCTAGCAAGCAATGCCTTCACCCAGATATGTATAAAGGCAAATAGTAAATGTCTGATAGGAAAGTCATAACGGAGCATCAGTCCTTGTATATGACAACGACAAACAATGTGCGGGGCTTGTACAGATGAGAAAGTCCCAGAATCCCATGTACCTAATGATAAATACTCCTCTTTATTGTTAGGTTAGGCTAGGTTAGATGGATAACTAAAAAGCATCCCAGGGTTATTCTTAATTATAAGATCAGGTTAGCTTAGGTTAGGTGACTTGCCTTTTAAATATGAAAAACCCTACGGCACCCTTGGGTTAATCTTCTTTAGTACATCCTGTTAGTTCATATTAGGTGACTTGCTTTGTAAATATGAATAATTCTTGAGCAATCCGAGGTTACTCTTCTTTACAAGATTTGGCATCCTTTGTAAATATGAATAACCCTTGAGCACTGTGAGGTTACTCATTACAAGGTTCTACCATTCGTATGTAGAAGATTTATTTCACTGACATTTCTTAAATTTGGTTATTGAATAGTTTTTACAGTATGTTGGTAAATGGTACAAAGTACTGGGATTTTCACTGTTATGACTTCAGCTATAGGGTAACTACAAAAAATACACTGACCAATTCCTTTGTATTGTGCCAGTGCTTGTTAGCAAGTGTACAAAAGTAAGACTTATAATCACAAAGCTTTTCTAAAACTAAAATTACATTGGTTTGAAATTTAGTTGCTAGTCTCAATTTTATTACAAAAGGGGTTTACAATTATGCAAATAAGCAGCTAATATACTATAATCATAATTTATTTCAAAAGGATATAAATGAATTTTTAAATCAACATGTATGTTTATAAATTGGTAGTAGGGCAGTGTCCAAAGTAAGTGTCGAAAGATCCTAACCTAACCTAACTTTTCAACATTTTGTCCTTCGACACTGTCTGCGCAAGTTATAAACTTCACCAAATTTTCAAGCATAAACTAGAGAATACAATATCATATATAGATTTACATACAGAATGACCCTAACGCATTTTTATAGGAAAAGTGAAACGAAATCTGGAGAGAGAATTGCATCATACCTGAAAAACGGCTCAACTAATATACAGTAATACCATTAAAGTGCAAGTAAACTACATATAAGCTTAGAGGATACTGTATAGAAGAGTAACACCCGGGATGCTCTAGGATTATTCCTATTCATAAGATAAATCACCTCACCTAACCTAAACTATAATACCCTATTCTTTACATGGGGTCCTGGGGGATACTCATCTTCATATGACTAAATAAATTATAATTAAAATGTTAGACTACTGATAAACCCACACACACAAGTTTTCTGTGTTACCTAACCTAGCCATTATGTTAGGTTAGGTATGGCTAAAACATAATAAGCATACATTGTGTTCATGGAGATGAATATCTACAGGTAAATATTACAATGACCATCAGTGGGATCTAGAAGGTGAAGACCCACAAATTAGGGTACACTGAAACCATAAAGGTTTACTCTCACATCCAAAACAAGTTGATAAAACACTGGTATATTTGAAACAACTAGAACACAAATACTTTACTTTAATTATCATACTGCTTCACATCAGTTGGTGAAATAACCTAACTTAATCAATTGGGGGTGTGAAAGTAAACATTTACAAAAAATTCAATATATGCTTACTTCAGTAATTCAATTTCTTTTCAGCCAACCCGTTGTTCTCAAGAGAGGATGTAGTATTTTAAGATATTAAACAGTGGAGCTGGCAAAAAGAAAAGAATCTTGTAAAGATAAGAAACCCCAACACCCCATGTATAATAAAGGAGTTAATTGTTAGATAAGGTTAGGTAAAGTTGGGCGACTTGCCTTGTCAATATGAATAACCCTAAAGCACCCTGGAATAACTTCTTTAAAAAAAAAAAAAAAGTTTCACCTCGACACAAATGTTTGCTATGTTCCCGGAATATGTGTAATAAGAATATGAATCATCCTAAATAGTTTATATGTTGACATCAGTACCTATGCATTTACTAGCGTTATCACTGAAGAAATATATCACTAGATATAAATACACGATCAGGAGAACAAGGAGTTATGTGCAAAGGGTTCTTCCCTGGAAACACAAGAAATATTTGCATAAAGATGGCTCTTTATCATCCTCAGCCATTTCATAATGCCCCTTACCTAGCCAACCAAAAAGGAGGTCAAGAGTTTTGCCAAGTCCCAATTTTGTATAAAAAAAAAATCGTTATTTTTATTACAGTAAGTTAGGTTAGGCTAAGAACTAACCTAAGTAACTTAACCTATTGAAAAATTATAAATATTTAGGAGATTTTTCATGAGGGTGTAAAACAAAATACTATTTTTTTTTTTTTATCTTCACACTTCAGAAATGTCTAGGTGGTGTAGGCAAGAGAAAAAGATATGAGAAATTCCGACAACGGAGTAAAGCAATCGGGATCATGTAGTAATGAGTAACTCCCAGAAGTTAAATAGCCCAGTATATTGTTAGATTAGGATAGTTAATTTGCTTTAATAACTACCGTACTAATAACTTCAGAGCACACTAGGGTTACTCTATTCTTTATAAGAACACGGGTAACCACTACATATCAATTTTAAGCTTGAGAAGTGTTCATATATATATATATATATATATATACTCTTCTTCATTACAAGTTCTAGTGAGGAATATAATTTGAGAACTCATGATTGCTCCTTAACTTAGCAGATGCTGATGATAGTGAACTAACAAAACCTGGATCTTGTAAATATGAGTAACACCAGAACTGCATGTCAAGTTAAAATATCCCCACAAATTTTAGGTTTGGTTGGGTTAGGCTATCAAAGATTAAGCGACTTGCCTTGTAAATATGAATACCCATAGAACATCCTGGGGCTGCTGTTCTTTACAAGATCCAAGAAACCATAACTTGGCTAGTAGGTCCCCGTTTACCAACCAAACGCTCTATTCTTTGTAAATCATAGAGTTCTGGTTTGTAATATAACTTGAAAACCTTTCGACTGCTCTCTCTGTTATTTGTTCCTGACAAATGCTTAATGAACTAAGAAGAATCCTAAATAACTTGGTAGGTCTAGGTTTGATGGCTAATATATTACTACACCCCCAATCAACTAGAACTTCTTCCCAATGTTTCACAAACTTTAATATTTTAATATTTGTCAATAACAACGAAATCGAAATTCGTGGAAAAAAATATATATATATATCAGAAACATGAGTTAAGATACGGGGGAATCTATTATAAAGCTAAAATGGTGATATTTTTACAATTGACTTACAAAACCGTCGAGAAATATATGCAAAACTAACAACTTAAAACAATAGTGATGTAAGATAATTTTCGTACAGTTTATTATGATCTTAAATACTGTCGTAAATTACTATTTTTAGGTTAGGTTATACATTTTCCAACGGTTTCAAGGTCATATTCATCCAAACCAAATAATTATACGAAAAATATAACTTTCACTAAAAAAAAAAAAAAAGACGGTGGGGGTTTAAAATTGGGGTATCAAAATATTTATCTATTGTTGGGATTTAAAATGGCTGTTCAAACCACTGGCAAATATAGGGCATTTAAAATACACTTAAATACATAAACAATAAGCTGTGAATATTTTATACCAATTAGATATGAGAGAAAAGGCGTACACTTCCATTCCAAAACAGGATTCCAGCAAGTGAGTCTTTGAACGCACTGATGACCCGATGGCTAAAGTCTCAAAATGACTTCAAGATATCCTAAGTAAATACAAAGGCTTGCAAAATTACTTTCTGGCTCCTCATATCCAATTCATATCAGTTATTACATATTCATTATTTAGTAGTATATCAAATTGATCTTGATAATACATTCTGTAGCTGTTGAATAATATATCAATGCTGATAAAGACCTAGATAAATTAATTAATTATGTAAAAATTATCATTGGAACGCCTAGACGCCATGTGGGTGATGATGCCCACGGGAAGTGAAACTTTTTCCCTTTCTTAATGTTTTTTATAATGTGAAAATCGCCGGTAATGAAAATTGTGAACTTTGTTTTCTGCTTATATTGTTATTTAAGTTATAACTTATTTTTTAACCAGTTGTTGTTTTACTAATATCGCCATTATTACTATTTATTTCATATTATCATCGAGGCATAATTAATTACTTTCACTAGTTGTTATTTTAGCGATATTCCTTTTATTACTATTTATCTGATATTTATATTGCAAGAATTGTTGCCATTACCGATAGCGATAGGTTCAGCTTTTGTATCTTGCACTATTCCGGCAATGTATAACTATTTATATTATATTTATTTTTATTCATTGAACTGGTATAAATGCACAATTCAACTGCTTCATATGTGAAACTTTTTTTTTTTTAACCGTTTCTTATTTCGTTATTATTAGCCAATCGAATTTGAGTGGACACAGGTTGGAGCTAAGGAATAAAGTCTGGATTCCTTTCTTAACACCACGCTGTGGATAAGTAATTATGACAAAATCAGTTTTATGTGTACTTTCACACTCCAAGTTGGGACAGAGTCTCAACACATGTATTTGGTATGGATTGGTCAGTCAAGTAAGTTCAGGCCCGTGTAAGAAACGAGTTCATAATTGATTTTTCTAGTTTTACAGCTATTTTCCAAGTGGGTATTATTTTCAATTAATTTTTGGGGAGTGAAAGTAAACATTTGCCTATTATGATGTCTTAGGTTACGCCATTTAAGTTCTACACCAGTTAAGAAATGAGTTGATAATTGAAATGACCCCCCCCCTTTTTTTTAGTTGTTTTGGACAATTTTCCAATGTTTTGAAGTATAATTTAACATTATTTTCATTGGAGACCGTGGTAGTGCAATGCTTAGAATGCTCGAGTCAGGGTGTTCTACTACAGCTTTGGCCTCTCGGTTAGTAGAGTTTTAAAGGCACCTGTGCCATTGTGACTTTTGTAGGCAGAAAAGTTGACAGCAAGAGCGTTGGTGAGGTGGCGCTCTTGGTAGGTGAGATGCCAGTAAAAGTTAATGCTGTTGTGGCTGACAGTATAATAGAGGGTATTGATGTTGTAATGGGAATGGATGTAATAAGGCAATTGGAGGTGTTATGATTAATAAGCATGGTGTAATTTTTGGTACTCCACATGGTGTAGGCCTAGTTGCAATAAATTCACTGAATGGCAACACCCATTGTGTAAGTGAGGATAAGGATTTTCGTGCAGAGTTCGATGGTGAGCATTGGATAGTTGAGTATTTCTTCAAGGGGGAGGCACCACTATTACAGAATACAGTTGGTTGTTATGAGAACTCTCTAGATTCATAGACTAGAGACGGGTTTGAGAGAGAGGTAGATAGGTGGATTGAGGAGGGCATTCTTAAATCTTGGGAGGAGAAGGTGGAGAAAGGGGTGTTATCATTGATGGCAGTAACTCAGCCTACTAAAACTAAATTAGTAAATTATTCCAGTAGTGGACTTCCGTGAATTGAATGATTACGTGAAGTGTAACGCAGGTGACGATATAGCAGATGTGTGTGGAGACATTGCCAGAGTGGAGACAAAGAGCTGGGGTGTCAGCTATAGTTGATCTTAAATCAGCCTATTTGCAGCTTCATGTACAAAAGAATTTGTGGTATATATATATA
>JAXCGZ010011912.1:0-20000 GCA_037179515.1 Halocaridina rubra
TATATATTCCTTTGTGATAGACAAGAGCATCATTGCATTTAACTCGTAATTGAGAATGATTTTAAAGTTTTACAGTTGAGAAAAAAAAAGTGACAAATGTTTTTTTTCTAAATCACAAAGTCAGCATGCAAAAAAAATAAAATAAAAAAGAGTATATGAATTTGATCATACTACAGTCAGATTAAGAATAGGATAGCGAATCCAGATACAATGTTGTCATTTGTGAAAGTTACAAATTCTAATCCAAGTGGAATTAGCATAAATTTTGTGTTGGCAATTGTGATGGGGTCTCTGCAATATTATTTTTTGTTTAAATGAGTGTCACAATAGTTTCTGCAATATTCTGTTTTGTAGAAGTGAGTCCCAAAATTCGAAAAAATTATCAATGATAGTGTTTACATGTTTCTTTTTTGCAGTGACCACGTTTTTATACATTATTATTATTACTATGTGAGGGAAATTGCCATATGATGAAGCGGTTGGGGGAAGCCAGCTGCGGCTGTCGGTGCTTATTGTAGAATATCCTTGCCTGCCTACCTTGTGGGAGACCCAAGCAGGGTAGAAGGGGGGAGACTTGGCAACCCTTCATCCCCATGGAGCTGAGAGGAGTGGTTAAGGTGTGTGTGGATCGTGGTGAATGCGCATTTCTTGGATTGGCCATCCCCCTTACAAGGGGGAATGAGGCATGCATATATGTATGTATGAGTGTATTTTTACTATTATTATTAAATAAGGAATTTAGGTAAAATTAACACAGCACACTTGTCCAATTTGCTCTAGAGAAAAAACAACTCTGGAATAGTTTTAATTTCTTCATTCATTCGTGCTGTGTCTCATCAAAGATCTTTTGAAAATCTCATACACCTTTTCTACAACCAGGGTTTTCCCTTATCGCTATTGATTTCTCCACAGTAATGACATCTTCTATAAAGTGATTCGGAGTAGTCACCGGTTAGCAAGGGCATGCACTCAGTGTAACGATTACATCTGCCAAAACAAGTCCTTCGCAAGAAGGCAACCGTCCTAGCCCTTAGTAGAAATGGGAGTCGGTGACGTAAAACCGGAACAACAACATACATCCTTTCTACAACCAGGGTTTTCCCTAATCACTATTGATTTCTCCACAGTAATAACATCTTTTATAAACTGATTGGGAATACTTTCGTTAATTAACAGCCCAATTTCTTGGAAATAGGTTTTAATTTTTGACAGAGTGTTTTCTGCTCTTAAAGTTAGCTCTGGGAGATTATTAATATCACCACTAAGGAGTAGTTGAGTGTCATCTGCATATTGTATGACTAGACAGTCAGAAATGAAAGAAGATAGATCATTTACGTAAATGGAGAAGAGGATAGGACCAAGTACTGATCCCTGTGGAACACCAAATGATACATTTTTTGGCACAGAGATAATGTTGTTAAGACGTATGGACTGTTTATGATTAGATAGATACTCGCTAAACCAGCTTGGATCAATATTTAAGTTAATACATTTACTGAAAAGAATTTCATGGTTTACACTGTCGAAGGCTTTTGATAAGTCTAGTAATATAAGCAAAGATTTTTTTTCATATCTATATTATTATATATACTATTCGTATCTTTAAGCAGTGCAGTTTCCGTCGAGAGTTTTGGTCTGAAACCATGTTGGTTAATCGTTAGTAGTCTATTTGAGTCTAAATATGACATAAGTTGGCATGCAACAATTTTTTCTAATATATTAGAGAAAATGGGTAGCAGGGAAATGGGACGATAGTTTGTCACATCTTCTCTGTCCCCCTTTTTATGCAGAGGTATTACATGTGATATTTTCCAAGAGTCAGGAAACTTTTTAGTAACAATGGAAGTGTTCATAATAGTTAGAATATAGGATGCAATCATGGGTAGAGCATCTTTGATGAACTGAAATGGTATACCATCTGAACCATAAGAGCCAGAGTTTCTTAGGCTCTTTATGGTAAGAATTAGGGTAGCACAATCGATAGGAATTATCTTGAAGTACTCTCTTGTGTTTTCATTGGAAGAATTGTCATTTAAGCAATTACTCATATTCACTGAGTTGATGTTTTCTTGAGTTTTTTCATATGTATTTTTGCCAACGTTAGCAAAATAGTTATTAAAGTTTTCTGCTTTGTCTTTCAACTCCGTAATATTTTCATAACTTTCTGAGGTACTCTTTTCATTTGGTATCATGCTTCTTATCACTTTCCATGTTGCTGCTGTATCTTGTCTAGAGTCATTAAATTGTTTTTTGTAAAAGTCTTTTTTACTTACACTGATGAGAGATCTGACACGTTTCTTTTCTGTTTTATAACGTTCTCGGAGAGTCATATCATATCTATTCATTTTTAGCTCTTTTTGTATTTGATTTCTGATTTGCATTGCCTCTTTGATGTCATTAGTTAGCCAGGGGGCTGAGGGGCGGGTTATTTTTCTTGTTACAATGGGTGCACAACTATCTAAGCATTCAAGGAAGACTTTTGTTAGAATCTCAACCTGCAAATCGACGTTATCTGTGTATTTAATTCTATTAAGTGCATTTGTGTTGTTGATTAATGTTTCACAAAAGATATCAGGGGAGTAATTTTTTAGACACCGGAATGTCTTGAGGAGAGGCTTCCTTTTCGGCTTGTTTATGTTTAGCATAGCAATGTTCAGCTCGTGGTCTGCAATTGGGCAGGGAACCACGTCCCAATAGGGTATACTTTCCACTTTATTTGTTATTATCAGATCTATAAGAGTCCTAGAATTGAGGGTTATGCGGGTCGGTTTTGTCACTATTTGTGTTAACTTCACCGTGTTGATCACCCTTTTCATTTTGTTATCTGCTGAGAGCAAGTCATCATTAAAATCACCAAGTATGTATATGGGTTTATGACGCACACAGATATTTCTGAATGTTTCTAGCAGATGATTGAATGAACTGGTAGGTGCTTTAGGGTGACGGTAAAGACACCCTACAATGAAAGATGGAAGTTTCTGATACTGCACAGTGATCCATAAATCTTCGAGCTCCTCAGTTTTTTCTAAACCTGTGGTTATTTCTGATGCACTAAGATAATTTCTAACATAAATACAAACCCCACCCCCTCGGCCATGGTCATTGCGAAATATTTTAAACTCTGGGATATTCACATATTTATTTTCAGTTGTAGGAGGAAGCCAGGTTTCACTTACACAGAGGATGTCTATGTTGTAGTCTTTTGTTAGCATTATTATTTCCTCAAAATGAGCGAGCAGGGACTGAGAGTTCACATGTACTAATATTACATTCTTACCATGTTTCATTGGGGTGGTATCCATAGTCATAGTTGTAGTTTTGACTGTGTGATTCTGCTGGGAATTCATCATTGTAGTGTGTTCTGGGGTTAGCCCATGGATCCTGGTGTCTGTACCTGCAGTTGGATGTGTAACGCTGGTTTGAGTACGTGCCGTGGTATGATCGGGCCTTCCCAAAGTTTGTATGCCTAGGTGAGTGTCTAGGGTTGTAAGAGCCATCACTCCAGGAGAAGTCTCTTGTGCGTGGACGGCGATAAGAGAGGTTTGTATCGTGTCTCTTTCTGTAGTCTCGCGTATAGGGGATTGTTTCATTAGCTCTTTGCTGTTTATTTTGGTATGACTGTAGTTTGGGATATTTTGTAGAATACCCAGGTTGTGTCCATTGTTTGCCAACACGAAATGGCTGGACAATTGTGCCTGTAGGCCATTGATTCAGTTTGTAAGGCACATATTCAAATCCTTTCGATATCGTTATTGCGAAGGAAACCCAGTTTGGTTTGCGAGAAAGCTCCTTAATCAAGACTTCTTCAGAAGGAATGCCTTGATTTGTCAATGTATTACGTATCTCTCTCTCAAAGGGGTTGCCAGGAATGCGAATATATATTTGAGCTGTAACCCTTGCACTTGCATTATTGGGCAACTGTGGCTGTGGGGGAGAGGACTTCGATGGAATGTTTAGAATAGAGACTGCTGCTATTTTGTCTTTTCTGTTTTCTTCATTGTTTTACAGCCTATTGCTGGGTTGGTTATTTGTGCTGGAAGATGTTATTTGGTTGTCCTGGTTAGTGATAGTTGCTGTGTTGTTAGGAGTAGTGGAGATTGACTCTATATCTTCTTCGCTGTTTTGCAACTCTTTACCAGGTTGGTTGTTTGTGCTGGGAAGAATCTTGTTCTGGTTAGTGCCTGTTGTTGTATTGTTAGGAGTAGTGGGGAAGGACGCTGTTGTTTCATCACTATTTTGTAACCTGTTACTGATTTGATTATTTATGCTAGATGGTGTATTCAGGTTGTCTTGATGACTATCACTTTTATCTGGATCTACCTCTTCTTCACTACCACTGTCACATTCGTCTCTCAATGCACTGAAGGAATTGTGAGTAGAGACAGAAAACCTAGTTTGCAAAACCTGAGGGTTGTTGATAGAAGGGACATCATCGTTGTTAGGTGACAGCACTGAACTGAGAGGTGGAGATGTTTCTAATAGCAGTTTCAACCTAGAATTATCTCTTTTAAGTAGGACAATGTCAGATTCTAGCAAACCCACCTTGTGTTGTAAGGCTTTCACCTTTTCAGCATCTGCTTCCAAAATTTTCACCTTATCTGCAAGACTTTCTATCATTCGATGTAGGTCTCCTAGGTCGTGTGTTTTTTTAGACTCTATGGATTTTACAACCGAAGTTTGAGGTTGAAAGATTTTGTCAAGTTCACCATTCATTGAGATATTCAGGACACTTGCGCTAAAAGTGATTATGTTTGCAATTATCTCTTTTTTTACTCGTTTTTTTATGATGTGTTTACCACTGTATTGGGGAAAGAGTTCCACTACCTTCGAAAGCAAAAGTTGACTTGTTTTGTACAGAGTGACTTTTTAAATTTTTTCCAATTCCCTTCTGATGTCCTCACGTGAATATACGAATATTCTGTCCAGAGATGATATAATCACTTCGGGAAAATTATCAGTATTTACACACGGAAGGTCAGAAAGGTCAACATTTTCCGATGAGGACATTCTGGTGTGAATGGGAGGGAAACATATATTATTATTATTATTATTATTATTATTATTATTATTATTATTATTATTATTATTATTATTATTATTATTATTATTATTATTATTATTATTCTTATTCTTATTATTATTCTTATTATTATAATTATCATTATTATAATGATAGGAGGATGGATGTGAGGGAAGCAAGCGAGCGTACTAGGAATAGGAATGAGTGGCAAGCGATTGTGACACAGCTCTGATGGGCATCTGCTGTTACCAAGGGGATGCATCTAACAGAGAGAGCCCTTTGGTAGGGGGAGTAGGGGAGTTGGCATAATGAAGCGACACAGGTTGTGGAAGGGCTGTGGCACTCCAGCAGTGCCATCTGAACAGAAGCTAGCTCCCTTGTCATTGCCCAAAGAGCAAAGTAATCTCCTTATTGCTTCCATTTTTTATGTCGTCTATCCCAAATTGGGGGAAACAGCCAAGGTAAGTGAATGCATTAATGATTATTATTATTATTATTATTATTATTATTATTATTATTATTATTATTATTATTATTATTATTATTATAGAACATTGTTATTTTTTGTGTTTTTTATGACTATTACCATGACAAGTTCTGTGCATGGAAGTTACTGCTTAATCTAGACGAGGAGTGTGTTTTCGGCTCCCATCTTGATCAGTAATTATTATATATAAAAAAATATGTTCAGATACTAACAAGTAAGTAGTTGGTTGATGTACTGTGCACGGTGCAAAAAGGAAATTAGCAACCCAGCATCGTAGGTCAAGTCCACCATATGTTTTATTAGTTTTTTGGATTGTGAATACCAAGTAAATAAGATACTGTCAATATTAAGAGGAAACAGAAACATGAAATTGCTAAAAATAGTAGTAGCAATGAACAAAACACACTAAATATAATAATAAAAGTAATAATAATAATAATACTAATACTAATAATAATAATAATAATAATAATAATAATAATAATAATAATAATAATAATAATAATAATAATAATAATAATAATAATAATAATAATAATAATAATAATAATAATAATAATAATAATAATAATAAGATTAGTGTGTTTTGCTCATTGTTCCTACTATTTTTTGCAATTTAATATGTTCCTGTTTCCTCCTACCATTGACCGTATATTATTTGCTCGGTATTCACACCCCAATAAACTAATAAAGCATATGGTGGACTTGACTTCTGATGATGGGTTGGTAGTTTCATGAGTGCAAATCAGATTCCTCAGAAGATAAGTAATAAACTTGAAAGGACAATGTACTAAGGATCTCATATTTCTTTCAATTTCCTAACGTAGCTATATCCATTCACATATTCAGAATATTCACGTGTTTTTTTCGTGAAATAGAATCATTCATATATATATATATATATATATATATATATATATATATATAATATATATATATATATATATATATATATATATATATATATATATATATATATTCGACAGGATCAGCTATTTTCTAAAATAGTGTCTTAAGGCACCAGTTTATATCTCAATCATCATCATTAATATTGAAGGGTGACCATGAATAGACAAACTTCTACAAATGAAATTGTCTAATAATATTTATGGGAAACCTTTATTGTTATCTAGTATTCTAAGGTACTATTTGAAGCCAAAAAACTTTATCCTTGCAAAGTAATAAAGACCCATAGGGTACTGCTTTGTACAAACATTTCTACATCTTAAGATACGTTTTGCACTGTGCGATTATTGCTCAACGATGATCGTTCATGGCTCCACGATGATCGTCAGACGATTGTCTAGAGCACTCATTCTTTGTTTTTGAATGGGGCTGTTTTGCTTCGAGTCGCCCAAAGTAAATGAGCCCCATTAAAACAAAAAATATATAGTGTTCTAGACAATCGTCTGACGATCATCGCTGAGCCATGAACGATCATCGTTGAGCGATAATCCCACCGAGAAAAATGTATTTTTAGGAATACAAACTATTTTCTATATAAACAACTGTGGAACTATATGAGTAAACCTATAACAAACATGCAAAAGGTTCTTATAATTAGATAATTACCTAATTTATCATACTGAAACTAATTTTCTACATCTCTGACTGTGTCTAATGATCCAATTGCGGAATCTCTCTAAGACTCTTTGATCCTCTTAACATCCAAATTGACCTGAGTTACCATGCAAATGAAGTTCCTTGGAAACGCCAAGAGTTCATGCCAGTGTAGTAATGACTAAAAATTTCTGTGTGTATGTAATAATAGCAGTAATTACTCAAATTAAAAATAATTAAAAGTAGTTAAGACGAAGATAATATATGAACGTTAGAACCACTTTATAAGGAATAAGGTTTCTATTGAAGTTAAGTACAATTGCAGATACATTTTGTAAATAAATAATACACAACACACACATACACACACACACACACACACACACACACACACACACACACACACACACACACACACACACACACACACACACTATATATATATATATATATATATATATATATATATATATATATATATATATATATATATATATATATATATATATATATATATATATATATCCACGTGATTGAAATAAGATTTCAGCTAATGATATTGACATCATTTAAGCAACTTCACGCGATATGTGTAAATTTGTGTATTTGTTTTGGTATTGGTTTGTGAAAGTTTATCAAGACCGATTTTACCAGAAAGTATAATTTACAAGATAAATACTTTCATTAAAAAATAAATTTACTTGTTAATTATCTAAGGATTCAAGGAAAGCCAATAAGATCTTAACAGATTTTATTTTAAGTGAGTGACAACGGGACAGGCAAGAGAACTGCCCTCATCAAGCCCGGACACCAGTAAGCATTATGACAAAAAAGAAGAAGAAAAAGTAGAAGCTTAAAGACAAGGCAGAAATTATATGACGTGTGTGTGTGTGTGTGTGTGTGTGTGTGTGTGGGAGAGAGAGAGAGAGAGAGAGAGAGAGAGGAGAGAGAGAGAGGAGAGAGAGAGAGAGAGAGAGAGAGAGAGAGAGAGAGAGAGAGAGAGAGAGAGAGAGAGAGAGAGAGAGAGAATTACAGGATCCGCCCTAAATATGTTATATCAGCCTTCATAAAAAAGTAATTTATATTAACGATAATCTTCATACATAATTATTCTCATATTACTTAATATTTTGGATCTTTGATTTCTGCAAATTCGCTAAGTTCCATCCCAGACAAGTCTCTTGTTTCGCATTCACGAGGTCAAGAGATCGGTTCCCGTCCAAGACCGAGAGTTTAAGCTGTTTACTGGCAGGCTACTGCTGTGGCTAGGCACCACAGTGGAGGGCTGGGGCTTGCCTTGGCTGACGAATACCCATTGTATAATGGAAATAAAGGTTTATTTATCATTATTATTATTTACTAAATGCCACGGAATTTAAGAATACAGTGATATTTCCAAACCAAAACTCCCAGTGTTGAGAACAAAGGATAAATACACATTTCTTTGGAGCTCTGGGACACGAAGTCCTATTGAATAGTTTATCCCTAGGGGTATGGCGGACAATGCAATATCTGAGAACAAGACAGTCGCTTTTAGCCTTGATATGTGAAAATATATTTGCATTTATAAAAAAAAAAAACAAGAATTTTAAACGACCGAGTAAAGACCATTTTGCTCAAGATTAAGAAATAATGTTTATGCACCCCCTCTCTCTCTCTCTCTCTCTCTCTCTCTCTCTCTCTCCCTCTCTCTCTCTCTCTCTCTCTCTCTCTCTCTCTCTCTCTCTCTCTCTCTCTCTCTCTCTCTCTCCTCTCTCTCTCTCTCTGCTCACGCAATGCCACTACAAACGTTTTACAACAATAATATCCATACCATCGTACAAGGTAGTTGAAAAGGATTATTTTGCGTGGTCAACCGAAAATGAATAAAATAATAGTAAGGAATTTATCGTGATAAACTCCAAATACACATTTGGTCTGAATCCTAAGAGGATTACTGCGTTTTTACCGGACGTTAAAGAGCTTTCGGCAAATTGTATAACACATGAACATTGCTAATAGTATTGTCTGGTACAGATTAAATATCAAAATAACCATTTATTTAATTCATCGTTTTAGGTGTATATTAATTAACTAAATGACTCTCATGACCGATTTCAATTGACATTAATAATTTTCATTTACATCCATTTTTCCTACTGATATTTCATAGCACACTACTGTTGGTGAATTATACTAAGAATAAAACAAAAAGATTTAATTCCATTTGTTAATCCAAATTCACAAGAGATTTCAATGGACTCTAAAGGTACGTTTATCTCGGTGCGATTATCGCTCATCGATGATCGTTCATGGCTCACGATGATCGTCAAACGATTGTCTTGAGCACTCATTCTTTGTATTTTGAATGGGGCTGTTTTGCTTCGGGCGACTCGAAGCAAAACATCCCTATTCAAAAACAAAGAATGAGTACTCTAGACAATCGTTTGACGATCATCGCTGACCCATGAACGATCATCGTTGGGCGATAATCGCACCGAGATAAACGTACCTTAATGATGCTTCAGCGCTATATAAATATAGTTCACATATGGGTCTTCAATCTGTAAGTCACTTTTTCTCTCCAATTTCTTCTTTATTTCCGATAGTTCTTACGTATGACTATTGCTACAGACAAAATAAAAAAGATAGATAATAATGGATTCATGTGAATTAAAATTAGAAGAGTTTACAGGTATATATTAAAATATTACATAGATAAATTTCCAATGAACTGTTTGCGTGACGTGAATTATAGTTGATAGCAATATTTTATAGGTATTCATTAATTCAAATATCACAGACGAACTTTCAAGTTATTAATATATTAGAAAGAAAACATACGGAATTCTAGTTAGCGCTATTGCAAAATTACTATTACTATTATTATTATTATTATTATTTATAGTGTGACAACGGAACAACCAAGAAAAAGGCCCTCATCAGGCCCGGGCAAAAAAAAAAAGATTAAGGACAAGGCAGAAATAGGGAATGAAACGCAATAGGAAAAGAGCAGGCTGAAAGAATAGTCGATTTGATGAGGTAAATTTAAAAAAAGGAGACAAATAAAAGTTCTTTATTTGCATATACTGCAAAGGAATTCATGGTCTCAATAAACTTAGTGGGATTCCAGTGTTAATTCCTGGAATTCAGAGTTCTGACATATTTAAAGCCATGAGCAAAATCGCTCCGGCTAATGTAAAGGGGGATTTACACGGTCAAACGGTTGGTCGAATGCAGTTCGACAGACAAGTGTGTGAAGTGATGTTCGAACGTGTGAACGGGGTATTTGGTTGTCGAACACGTTTGACAAACGTATTCAACAACCAAATACCCCGTTCACACGTTCGAACATCACTTCAAACACTTGTCTGTCTAATCGCGTTCGACAAACCGTTTGACCGTGTAAACCGCCCTTAAAGCAGCTTCTGTGATACGAGAACCTTCACCAACAAGAGACAAAAAAGGGATGTAGGGATTTTTGGGCAGAAAACGTATTATTACACACACACACACACACACACACACACACACACACACACACACACACACACACACACACACACACACACACACACACACACTCACACACACACACACACACACACACACACACACACACATATATATATATATATATATATATATATATATATATATATATATATATATATATATATATATATATATATATATATATATATATATATATACACCCACACACACACACGATGATCGTCAAACCACTGTCCAGAGTACTAGATTCATGTGAATATTGTAAATATGGCTGGAACTGAAGATGAGAAGATAAATATACTCGAAAGTACTATAGATCTCTAAAATCTGAAACCTCCTTTTTAAAGCGGGATGGACGAGTCAAAGCACCCACCTACTCATCAGAATATTAATGCACTCCGTCTCTAAAATCTTAGCACTTTGGGACATAAGAATAGACACAATACCCTTTCCTCCATGTAACTGCTAGTGTCACCCACTGTGTTAGTGGGTAAATATCTTCTGACGTGAAACCCGATACCATAACCTCGCTTACCCTAACCACTGCATCATGTGGGAAGTTCCTGCATCGACCGGGCCCAGCTTACAGCACTTAGCAGTGCCAGGAAAAACACTGATAAGTCACCGAAAAAGTGAAGAAAATTTAACTGGCAATACTTCTGAAGCATTAATCCGACCTTTAAATGAAACAAAGCATATTCAGTGCATAGCAAAGATTAAATAATACAAGTACTGAGGTTAGTAAGGGCATACACTCAGGGTAACGATTACATCTGCCAAAACAAGTCCTTCGTAAAAAGGCAACCGTCCTAGCCCTTAGTAAGAAAGGGAGTTCATGACGTAAAACCGAATCCAATGAATGGAGAACTACAAACCTAATTGGATGCTACTTGAATGTGAGGTCTACCAAGCCATATACATGGCGCACATGCTATAGACAATAATAATTAATTAAATATAGTTTATATTGTTGCTTATGAATAATCATGCCATGATGATTAGGTTAGGTTAGGTTAGATTAGTTTAGTTAGGTTACGATAGGTTAGAGTACAATACATCACAGATAATGTGGTAGACCGCACCTTAAAGTGGCACTGATAATTATTATTATTATTATTATTATTATTATTATTATTATTATTATTATTATAATTATTATTATTATTATTATTATTATTATTATTATTATTATTATTATTATTATTATTTTCAATGTATTGCTTTTGATACTTGAAATGCAAAAACTAATAAACTTAAGCAATTAAAATAAGGCTTTAACGCTTTCACCATACAAATTATTTTTCAATTGGATGTATTTGCTGATTTTCTCGCATTTAAGGGAAAGATAATTATTTCCGTCTCCTAGATGAAAATCCAATTCAGCGAGATTTTCCATATCTTAGTTTCCCCTCAAAATAAGTAATTTTTGCGTCTGTGTCTTTGCATATTCAGTGCTTAGGCAAATTCATAAATCAATTACTATGGAAGAGGAGTTTAATATACTTGGCTACGCGAGTGATGTGTGTGTGTGTGTGTGTGTGTGTGTGTGTGTGTGTGTGTGTGTGTGTGTGTGTGTGTGTGTGTGTGTGTGTGTGTGTGTGTAGTACGTATGTATGCATGTATGTATGTATGTATGCATGCATGTATGTATGTATGTGATTACCTAATTGTGATTACCTAATTGTGTTTACGGGAAAGAGCCCATAGCTCGTATCTTCCCGTCTCCTGATCGGTTCCATTTTTAGACTTAGTGATACTTATCATACCTGTCCTTAAAACTATGGATTGAGATAGCATTAACTACCTCCTCGCTTAGCGAATTCCAATTATCAACTACTCTTACACTGAAAAAGTATTTCCTTACATCCTGCAAACAAGTTTTCTTACGAAGCTTCAAACTATGACCTCTAGTTCTAGAGCCAGCCATATCGAAATATCGATCCCTATCCACTCTATCATAACCATGAAGGAATTTAAAGACTGTCACCATATCCCCCCTTACTCTTCTAGCTTCGAGTGATGGCAAGTCTAATTCCCTCAGCCTCTCATCATAACCGAGATTGCTTATTTCTGGCACCAGTTTCGTGGCATGTCTTTGAACTTTTTCAAGCTTAGCTATGTGCTTTTTCAAGTGCGGATTCCAAAAGGGGGCTGCATATTCGAGTTTTGGCCTCACATAGGTTACATAAATATTTCTGAACATTTCCTTGTCCATGTGCCTGAAAGCTACCCTTACATTTGATAAGAATGCATATGCTGCCCTTACTACGCCATTTATATGTATTTCTGGAGACAAATCTGCCAGTATGTTTACTCCTAGATCTCTCTCATTTTCTGTCTCTTGAAGTTGTACTCCAGCCACCGAGTAGTCAAGCTTGGGCCTTCTTGCACTTGTACCCATTCTCATTACCTTACATTTTGAGGTATTGAATTTCATTAGCCACTTTTCTGACCACTCATGCAGATTATTTAGATCCTCCTGAAGTTCTCTACCATTGTTCTCGTTTTTTACTTTCTTCACAATCTTTGCATCATCTGCAAACATATTCATGAATGAATTTACACACTCTGGTAGGTCATTTACATATACAAGGAACAAAAGTGGCCCTAAAACTGAACCCTGTGGAACTCCACTACTAACTCTTCTCCATTCAGACACTGAGTGTCTTACTCTAACCCTCTGTTCCCTTCCTTCTAAGTAAGTTTTTATCCATTCCAAGACATTTCCACCTATTCTAGCCATTGATTGCAGCTTCCTAATAAGTCTCCCATGTGGAACAGTGTCAAACGCTTTCTGGAAGTCTAGGAATATGCAATCTGCCCAGCCCTCTCTTTCCTGTAAGATTTGGCTTACCTCATCATAAAATTCTAATAAGTTTGTTACTGTTGATCTTCCTTCTCTGAAGCCATGTTGCCTCACTGACAAAAAGTTGAAGGATTCCAAGTGAAGAGAGATATGTTTCCTTAGTAGTTTCTCCATAAGTTTGCAAACTATGCTGGTCAAGGAAACTGGTCTATAGTTCAGAGCCGTATCCCTCCTTCCCTTTTTGAAGATAGGTATCACATTTGCTTGTTTCCAGCATCTTGGAATCTCCCCCGACTCCAGTGACTCCTTAAATATGATATTTAGTGCCACTGATATTGTGTTTGCGCATTTTTTAAGCACATGAGGGGATATGTCATCAGGACCTGTAGCTTTATGAACATCTAAATCCATCAGCGCTTTGCATACCTCTGTGGCTGTAAGGTTGATGTTCTCTAATACCGGCCCTTGAGCTTCTATCACTGCAATCTGAGGGGGTGGGGTATTTTCTACTGTAAATACTGACTGAAACTCCTTGTTCAATTATTTGCAGATCTCTTCGTCCGTCTCAGTGATGCTTCCATCTGCTCTCTTTAGCCTTAAAACCTGTTCTTTTACCTTCAGTTTTTCTCTGATAAAGCTGTGGAAAAGCTTGGGATTTTCTTTAGCCTTCCTGGTGATGTCCCTCTCATAATCTCTCTCTGCCTCTCTCCTTTTACTTAGGTAGTCATTTCTTGCTCTTTTGTAGGTTTGCCAGGCATTTATGTTTTTTCTCCTCCTATACCTTTTCCAGCATTTGTCTCTCCACTCCTTAGCTCTTTTACACCCATTATCGAACCATTTCTCTCTGGCATGAATTACACCTACTTTGGTGACAGGTATGCAGCAATCTACTATCTTCCCATATTTCTCACAAAAGATGTCATACATTTCTTGTACAGATCTGTTGTAAAATAAGGTTCTCCAGTCAATAACTGCAAAAAGCTCATTCATTTTGATGTAATCTCCTTTCGGATAGTTCCTCCTCATGTCCTCAGTGCCTCTACTCCCAGGAAGAATGTCTTCAATGATATACTCCATCAACAACACACAGTGGTCACTCTTTCCAATTGGTGGTTCATACTCAATATTTTCAATATCCAACACATTATCTGTGAACACTAGATCAAGTAGTGATGGCTCATCCCCACCCCTGGCTCTTGTTGGTTCCATTACATGTTGGTGTAGGAAATTCCCTTGTACGCAATCTAGGAATCTTGCCCCGAATGAGTCCTCACCACTGTGTGGGTCAAGATTTATCCAATCTATCTCTTTATGATTAAAGTCTCCCAAAATCAAAATCCTACATTTTTTCTCCCGCGCCATGTTAACAACTGAGTTTATGACTTCAATCATACCTATATGACTTTCCTCATAAATTTCAAGCCTATTTTGGTTCCTTGGTGGGTTGTATACAACAGTTATTATAATGCTCTCTGACCCAGTATTTATGCGAGCAACAAGAAATTCCCTGAACTCACTTTCTATAGCCAAGTTTATTTCTTCAACTTGAATCCTCTCACTTATGAGCAGTGCTATCCCTCCACCAGTCCTCTCAGATCTTTCGACCCTTAGTATTCTGAAGCCCTTAGGAAAAACTGTGACACTGTTTATGTCCTCACTCAACTTAGTCTCTGTAATTGCTACTATATCTGCCTTACTGTTGTGAATCCTATCTTTTAATTCTACTGCCTTACCAGCTAATCCATCAGCATTTGTGTATAACAATCTTAATGAGGCCCCATCCCCTGATCTTCTGTCATTATCTTCTTTATCTCCCCTTTGTCTGGAAGTATTCTGTCACCAAAATTTTTCTTCTCTTCTTCATTTCTTTCATCATTTAACCTTCTTGCCTCTTGCAACAAGTTTTTGATCTTTCCCATCTCTTCCTGTGTTCTGTATCGTCTAATGAACACTTCTTTGCATTCTTGAAGGTCTTTTAGACTTTTTTTTTCTCAACAATATTTCCCTACATGTCTCCCCTCTCTCAAGGGTTACTTTTGTTGGTCTCGGCTTTCCTTCCCTCGAATATTTACCTAGTTGGTGTATGTTTACAATATCCTCAGGACCACATACTACTCCAAGCTTTCTTATCAGGTCTACAACGTTAGCTTTATTTTCTTCAAGTCTCCCCTGCCATGTTGGCTCCTGGGATTCACTTATGCCTGAGATTACCACTGTCTTCTCCTTATCAAGTGCCTGTCTGATGAGTGGGTTTGCCCTTTCCATCACAACGTCTTTCATTTTTTCGATTACTGTCTCTTTATAGTCAACTGTTTGTATGTTTTCCAGTGCCACCACCTTTACAGCCTCTTTTACTGCCACATTCCCCTTTAGTGCATCAGCAAAGGACGTTTTCATGGCATCATTTTCCATATTCAGCTCCTGGAACTCTTTTCTGAACTGTTCAATGTTTTCCTTAATCTGAACATTCCAAGCAGCAATCTCGTCTCTCTCAGAAGAGAGCAGTGAACTAACATCTAATTCCTTTAGGTTGTCATTCAGCTGTTTGTTTTTATCTTCTTGTTTAGAAATTCTAGATTCTAGTTGACTCTTTTCCCCTCCCAGCTTCTTTATTCTTTTTTCTAGTTCCTTTCTCTCCTGCCCTTGTGCTTTATTTGCTTCCTCCAAAGATCTTATTTGTTCTCTGAGTGTTTCATTCTCTTTCATTTCTCCATCCATAGTCCGAATTTTATCATCAAGGCTTGTAACCATTTCCTCTAACTTCTTGATTCTCTGTTTAAGTCCTCTGATGACTACCCCTTCTCCCGACCCATGGGTGGGAGAGGTTTGGGAGAGAGATGGCTTCATTTTTATGTTCTCCCTCTCACAGAATATAGAAAGAAGACGAGAAAGAGGAAAAAAAAAAAAGAGAAAAACTTCTAATTTACCTTCACACAG
Organism: Halocaridina rubra; assembly: GCA_037179515.1. Lineage (NCBI taxonomy): Eukaryota > Metazoa > Arthropoda > Malacostraca > Decapoda > Atyidae > Halocaridina > Halocaridina rubra. The sequence continues at coordinate 16,306 of JAXCGZ010011912.1, forward strand.
AATTTTTATATCTCCATATAAGTGCTATTTAGTGACTCAGTTTGTCTCCTTTCTGGTAACACACATCTTGACTTAAAAACTTGACCATGGTAATTTAAGTATAAAAAGAAAAAGAAAAACAAAAGTCAAACCTGAAGGAAAATTCGAATTTGTGTTCGAGGTGGCACCCACCTGTTTCTGTTATATATTCTTCCTAACTGATAAACTGACTTGCTAACCAAGATATGTTATCACGGGATTTAGACTTTACATTTAACTCAATATATATACAAAATAACAAAATAGTAAAAGAGAAAGCTAAAAGAAAAGCAAAAAAAAATGAAGAAAATAAGACTGCTGTACTACTTGGCAACTTAACTCAGTACTGTTGACAGGTGGGTATTTGGTAATTTTTTTTTCTTTTATTATTCAATTTTTTTCGTGTATCAAACTAACTAACTAGTTAATATAAATGGGAAGGATACTGATTTTAACAATATATAGAACCACAGGATCAGGTAAAACGGCTTAAGAGCTTTCCCCAGTTTACACAAAAAATTAGGTAATGTGATGTCTCCACCTCTGGCAACTCTTCTAGATTTCCCTCAAAGCAGAACTGGACGGCAGCTTCTCTCTCTTCCTCACGAAAAAGTTCTCAATTTTTTTCCTTTAATATGAACAGTCTCGCCTTACAACAAATATTAGTTTTTGTACTCACAATACTCTGCAGGATTTCAGATTTATGGAAATTATGGTAAAGTTTTTCACTAAGCACTTAGTCACTCGAAACAGTTAAAAATTTAAGAGGAGCAATTCCGTGTGTCACTGAACGCGCGGTATGTATGTGTGTGTGCCTTAAAATGTGAGAGAAGAAAACAGTAACAAAGAACTCCAGAAAAAACGTGGCACTAATAATGAGCAGAAACTTTGTTTATGGGGCTTAAACGAATAGAGGCAAAAAAAAAAAAAATAGGCATGAGAAAAAATATGCAAGAGCCCACAGCTTTATGTATTCAACTGGGAAAGAAATAAAGTATTTTAAAAATGTGTTTGTGGATGCGTGAGTGACATAGAGAAAAAAAGAGATACAAAGATAGACAGATATATTAGATAGATAGATAGATAGGCAGATAGATAGATAGATAGATATATACATAGATAATAGATAGATTAATAGATAAATAGATAGATAGAGAGTGAATCTGACTTAAGAATGATTAAGGCAGTTTATAAATGAATTTTGACATCATTCCAAGATTCTCTGCAAAGGCCACACCCCCCACCCCCACCCTCATTTATATAATTTTTCTCTCTTAATGAAACGCGATCTAATTCATGTAACTCAGGATCATTTCGGTCTCTAAAAAGTGAAGAAAGAAAAAAAATATATTATTATTATTATTATTATTATTATTATTATTATTATTATTATTATTATTATTATTATTATTATTATTATTATTATTATTATTATTATTATTATTATTAACACTGACCTGTTGCCATACAGCTTAAAATGGTATGAAAATGCCCATTAAAGAAGACAACGGAAATATATTTGAAGAACTTATTAATTTATTGATCTCATCTGGCCACATAAGGTCAAGAAATTAATAAGTACTTCAAATATATTATCGATGTCTTCTTTAATGGGCATTTTCCTACAACACACACACACACACACACACACACACACACACACACACACACACACACACACACACACACACACACACACACACACACACACACACACACACACACACACACACACCTTTGAGAGAGGGGAAACATGTAGGGAAATATTGTTGAGAAAAAAAAGTCTAAAAGACCTTCAAGAATGCAAAGAAGTGTTCATTAGACGATACAGAACACAGGAAGAGATGGGAAAGATCAAAAACTTGTTGCAAGAGGCAAGAAGGTTAAATGATGAAAGAAATGAAGAAGAGAAGAAAAATTTTCGTTACAGAATACTTCCAGACAAAGGGGAGATAAAGAAGATAATGACAGAAGATCAGGGGATGGGGCCTCATTAAGATTGTTATACACAAATGCTGATGGATTAGCTGGTAAGGCAGTAGAATTAAAAGATAGGATTCACAACAGTAAGGCAGATATAGTAGCAATTACAGAGACTAAGTTGAGTGAGGACATAAACAGTGTCACAGTTTTTCCTAAGGGCTTCAGAATACTAAGGGTTGAAAGATCTGAGAGGACTGGTGGAGGGATAGCACTGCTCATAAGTGAGAGGATTCAAGTTGAAGAAATAAATTTGGCTATAGAAAGTGAGTTCAGGGAATTTCTTGTTGCTCGCATAAATACTGGGTCAGAGAGCATTATAATAACTGTATTATACAACCCACCAAGGAACCAAAATAGGCTTGAAATTTATGAGGAAAGTCATATAGGTACTATTGAAGTCATAAACTCAGTTGTTAACATGGCGCGGGAGAAAAAATGTACGATTTGGATTATGGGAGACTTTAATCATAAAGAGATAGATTGGATAAATCTTGACCCACACAGTGGTGAGGACTCATTCGGGGCAAGATTCCTAGATTGCGTACAAGGGAATTTCCTACACCAACATGTAATGGAACCAACAAGAGCCAGGGGTGGGGATGAGCCATCACTACTTGATCTAGTGTTCACAGATAATGTGTTGGATATTGAAAATATTGAATATGAACCACCAATTGGAAAGAGTGACCACTGTATGTTGTTGATGGAGTATATCATTGAAGATATTCTTCCTGAGAGTAGAGGCACTGAGGACATGAGGAGGAACTATCCGAAAGGAGATTACATCAAAATGAATGAGCTTTTTGCAGTTATTGACTGGAGAACCTTATTTTACAACAAATCTGTACAAGAAATGTATGACATCTTTTGTGAGAAATATGGGAAGATAGTAGATTGCTGCATACCTGTCACCAAAGTAGGTGTAATTCATGCCAGAGAGAAATGGTTCGATAATGGGTGTAAAAGAGCTAAGGAGTGGAGAGACAAATGCTGGAAAAGGTATAGGAGGAGAAAAAACATAAATGCCTGGCAAACCTACAAAAGAGCAAGAAATGACTACCTAAGTAAAAGGAGAGAGGCAGAGAGAGATTATGAGAGGGACATCACCAGGAAGGCTAAAGAAAATCCCAAGCTTTTCCACAGCTTTATCAGAGGAAAACTGAAGGTAAAAGAACAGGTTTTAAGGCTAAAGAGAGCGGATGGAAGCATCACTGAGACGGACGAAAAGATCTGCAAAGAATTGAACAAGGAGTTTCAGTCAGTATTTACAGTAGAAAATACCCCACCCCCTCAGATTGCAGTGATAGAAGCTCAAGGGCCGGTATTAGAGAACATCAACCTTACAGCCACAGAGGTATGCAAAGCGCTGATGGATTTAGATGTTCATAAAGCTACAGGTCCTGATGACATATCCCCTCATGTGCTTAAAAAATGCCCAAACACAATATCAGTGGCACTAAGTATCATATTTAAGGAGTCACTGGAGTCGGGGGAGATTCCAAGATGCTGGAAACAAGCAAATGTGATACCTATCTTCAAAAAGGGAAGGAGGGATACGGCTCTGAACTATAGACCAGTTTCCTTGACCAGCATAGTTTGCAAAGTTATAGAGAAACTACTAAGGAAACATATCTCTCTTCACTTGGAATCCTTCAACTTTTTGTCAGTGAGGCAACATGGCTTCAGAGAAGGTA